>CAUYTI010086300.1:0-11000 GCA_963575145.1 Galago senegalensis | reverse complement strand
AAACAACAATGATGGCTGCAACCAAAAAATGGCCAGGCGTTGTGGCGGGCGCCTGTAGTCCTAGCTACTTGGGAGGCTGAGGCAGGAGACTTGCTTGAGCCCAGGAGTTGGAGGTTGCTGTGAGCATGATGCCATGGCACTCTACCTAGGGGAATAGCTTGAAGCTCTGTCTCAAAAAAAAAAAAAAAAAAAAAAAAAAAAAAAAAATCCTGGGTTACAAAATTCATTTTCCAGACCCATTCTCCAAAGGGGACTGACCTGGGCAATCAAATTTTCTCAGGAAGTAAAATCATACATGTGAATTAACTAAGAACTCATTTATTATGTACAAGGCACTGTGATGAATGTGACAGTCTTTGCAACCAAGAAAGACTGTGTTGGCTTGGCGCCTGTGACTCAAGTGGCTAAGGCACCAGCCACATACATACACCTAAGGTGGCGGGTTCGAATTCAGTCCGGCCCGGCAAAACAACAATGATGGCTGCAACCAAAAATAGCCAGGCGTTGTGGCAGGCACCTGTGGTCCCAGCTACTTGGGAGGCTGAGGCAGGAGACTCGCTTGAGCCCAGGAGTTGGAGGTTGCTGTGAGCTGTGATGCCATGGCACTCTACCCAGGGGGATAGCTTGAGGCTCTGTCTCAAAAAAAAAAAAAAAATATATATATATATATATACACACACACACAAACAAGCAAAATAATTTAATTCATGTTCTTTTCTTTACATGAATTTATTTTAACAGGAAACTTTGTTTTTCTTTTCTTTTTATTTTTTGAGATAGAGTCTTACTCTGTAGTCTCCAGCTAGAGTGCTGTGGCCTCAGCCCAGTTCACAGCAACCTCAGACTCCTGGGTTCAAGAGATTCTCTTGCCTCAGCCTCCAGAGTAGCTGGGACTATAGGTGCCTGCCACAACGCCTGAATAGTTTTGCAACTTTTAGTAGAGACAGAGGGTCTCTCTCTTGCTCAGGCTGATCTTGAACTCCTGAGCTCAGGCAATCCATCCTCCTCAGCCTCCCAGAATGCTAGGATTACAGGCGTGAGCCGCAATGCCCAGCCAAAAGAAAACTTTCTATGTTTATTATCATGAAGGAAGCATTACCACATATTTGTTATCTTAAGCAGAAGGTGCCTACCATTCTTGCTGGGTACTCTAACCTGCCAAAGGCTTTGCTCCTGAGGCTTGCTGTTTCTTGGTTAAATAGGGGAAATAAACAAGTGTGGAGAGGTGTTATAAACTTGTCAGCACCAAACATACTGTCTCCTTAATGTAATCAGAAATATTGGAGGTGAACCCTTACAGCATTATTTAATGCCACGATTGTGTACCACCTAAATTATCAAGCCGAACTAAAATTACCTCCAGACAACACTTTGAGGCCATTCTTCCCTTTAGGAAAACGGACACTGCCCAAGTTTCTCTAACTTTCCCCCCCCAGTGATAGGCAGCAAGTGATTCCCTAACCCAAGACTTTCATTTTTATGTATTGAATGAAGAACAATTTCACTTTTTAGGGCTGAAGTTTGCTTTCCAGTAACCTACCTAAAATTAAAATATGGTCTGTGAGCTCTAGGGGAAAGGGGAGGGGGGGTGATAAAGACCTCACTGAAAGAGCCCAGGAGAACAAAAAAAGGGTTGTCTTTCACAGCAAAATGAGAATTCTTAATTAGCTTTTTGTTTAGTTTGGGGAAACATCTCATCTATCTTTAGGCTTAGAAAGTTCATTTGTCACCTCATTTTTGAGAGTTTTTGGGTTCCTTCCATATCTGTTTTCCTGCTTTGGAGCTTTTATCATTGAATTTGGTGGTTATGAGAGTTTTCCTCTATTTCAATCTTAGGGCCAAAGAATGTGGGTTTTTTTTTTCTCTCTCTAGGCAGATGAGATTAAGTCCTATTTAAATTTTGTGTTTAAAGTTTCCCAACATTTTCCACTCTTCATTTTTGCTATTGTTTGAAAGCATAGTTTTGCTTTTTTTCTTTTAACATTATAATCACTAGTTAGAATTCTAGGCTGTCATTTTGCCGTTATGTAAATTACATCACATTAGCAGTAAAACCAAACAAATAAATAGTATTTATTCCTTCCTTTTGAATTAGAAACTGATTCCCTCTGAAAAGAACTGCAGAAACCAATAAAAGCAAGACCCAATTCCTGCCTAGATCTCTCTGGTCTGATTTTAAGCCAGTTCCCAGAGGGAATAACAGATGGAATGATGGCACCCTGAGTAACCCTCTTGGCTGTTTCTGACAACGCAGAAATAAGAAGACTAAGATGTCACGAGAAAAAAATAGTTCTTTGACTAAAGTCATAATAACATATTATGTGTAATAACATAGGGCGCGTACATCACTGGGATTCCAGAAATAATAGAAATTTGTCGCTGCTCAGCACCAGAAACCAGCTCGTGGGATTGTTATGTCAGATGGGGGTTTGGGGAAAGCTTGCCAATTGCACACTGAAGTTAAACAGAAGCCTAACTTAATTTTTATTTCTGGTTAAAAAAGGTCTATTATGTACAGTCAGCCGAAAAAACAGTGCCTTAACCAAGATAAAAGTGTATTTTCTTTCAATTAGAAGCTACGTAGGTGGTCCAAGGCTGCTGCGAACCCCCTTGGCCCCAAGCTTCCTCTCTTGCCAAGCTGCTTTGCAGAATCAGCTGACCTCAGGATCCAAGATGGTTGTGTCCAGTGTCCAGGACGGTAGAGGAAGGAGCAAAGAGAAGAGAGCAGGGGTGTCCACCTGACACTCGGCCTCTCCATTTGCATCCTATTGGCCAGACCTGACCATCCCTAAACTACAAGGGAGGCTTGGAGATGTAGGCTTTTTTCTTTTTTTGTTCATGCCGCACCTCTGATAGCTGCTACTTAACTATCACTGCTGATACCATGTTCGACTCAAATATAATCAGGATTAACCAGCTGGGGCATAACCTTGGGTCAAGGAAGATCTGGGTTTGAATTTTGACTCTGGTACTTCAAAGCTGTGTGACTTTGGACAGGCTATGTAACTTCTCTGAGCCTCAGGTTCCCCCGTGTGCCCCTTTATGGCAAAGCTTTGGGGGAGGATCAGATAAGATATGTATTTTTTCATACACATAATCAGCATAATAGCACATAGATGTTTGTTATTACCACTTTTATTTATTTATTTTTTTTGAGACAGAGTCTCACTATGTCACCCTTGGTAGAGTGCTGTTACATCACAGCTCACAGCAACTTCCAACTCTTAGGCTTAAGAGATTCTCTTGCCTCAGCCTCCCAAGTAGCTGGGGCTGGTGCCTTAGTCCTTTGAGCCACAGGAACCACCCAGAATAGTTCCTCTTTTAAGCCACCTTATGTAACTCACATTTTCACAGTTAATTCTTTCTTCAGGCTCCTACGTCATGTAAAACTTGTATTAAAAAAAATTTGTATGTTTTCTCCTATTGATTTGTCTGCATCGATTGGATTCAGATAGGACTCTGAGAGGATGGAAGTGGCATTTTACTGCCCCTACAATGGATAACCAAATACATACCTATACAGTATGAGTGTTATATATGATGTATAAAAACAGGCCAGGCTCCATGGCTCACACCTATAATCCTAGCACTTTGGAAAGTCAAGGCAACAGTACTGGTTTAGACCAAGAATTCAAGTCCACCCTGGGCAATATAGCGAGACCCTGCCTCTACCCTCCCTTTCCCTCCCCCCAAAAGAAAATAACAATTATCTGGGCCTGGTGGCATGCACCTGTAGTCCCAGCTACTCTGGAGGCTTGAACTTGGAGTCTGAAGCTACAGTGAGCTATAACCAAACCACTATGCTCCAGCCTGGGTGACAGAGCAAAACCTTGTCTCTAAAAAACCAAAAGCAAAAGAAACCTAAAACACCTATAAACATTTAAAGTCACCTGTGGCACAATGACATTTTAGTGAAGAAAAAACCACATATACTTACAGCTGTGGTCCCGTAAGACTACAATCTTATTTTTACTGTACCTTTCTATGGTTTGATACATTTAGAAAGATGGATACTTAGCACTGTGCTATGACTGTCTACAGTGTTCACTAGAATTACATATTGTATTTCTAGCCTAGTAGCAATGGCTACACAGCCTAGGTATACGGCAGGTACACCATCTAGGTTTGTGTAAGTTCACTGCATGATGTTCCCACAAGGACAAAGTGCCTAACCATGCATTTCTCTGAACGTATCCCTGTCATTAAGTGATGCATGACTATATATAAAACATATATGGACTGGGTGCAGTGGCTCACTCCTATGATCCCAGCACTCTGGAAGGCCAAGGTGGGAAGATGGCTTGAGCTCAGGAGTTTGAGACCAGGCTGAGCAAGAGAGAGACCTTGTCTCTACTAAAAATAGAAAAAACTAGCTGGGTGTTTTGGTGGGCAACAGTAGTCCCAGCTACTGGGGAGGCTGAGGCAGGAGGAGGCAAGTCCAGGAGTTTGAGGTTGCCGTGAGCTAGGCTGACACCATGGAACTTCAGCCTGGGGCATCAGAGTGAGATTCTATACATATATATATTTTTTACAAAACAATATATATTTTTACAAAATATATATATTTACAAAATATATATATATATATATAACATTTTTTATAAATATATATAACATCTTTTTTTTAATAAGAAAGCTTTGCTGAAGACAGTCAAAAAGTTAAAAAACAGCACCTCCTGGAAGCAGGACACAATTATACCAGGACTTTACGTGACAAATGCAATCAGTGTAACCTAATTCTTTGTACCCTTAATGAATCCCAAACAATAATTAAAAAAAAGAAAGTTAAAAAAAAAGCTACCTATAATGAAGGGAAAATCTAAGTGAACAATGGGGAGTCTTAAATGCAAGCGAAAGTGATATGGTTTCCAATTTCCACCAGAGCAAAATGTGGACCAGATGGGGGTTGGGGATGAGCTGGCCCCATGGCAGAACGTAGAGGATTGCAGGTTCTTGCTTTGGGGACAGCAGGCAATCGTGTATGTGTGTCTACGTGTATGTGCGTGCAACAGTGACGTAAGAGGAATAGCCAATATAATTTCTTGGTCAACAACCTCTTGGTAATGAGTCACACAGGCACTCTTGAAAACACCGAGAGGAAGAAAACCGTAGTCACAGCTACGTAACCCACTTTCAGTTAAAATAAATCTCACTTTTCTCCCTAAACAAAAGACGCAGGAAACACTTAGGAAGGTGTCTCCCCAGGCTGAACAATGGGCTCAAGCCACTGTTTTCCTCTCCTCGTCTTAAGTTTTCCACTAGCAGGGGCAGAGTCTGGCTCACAGGCTGGGAATAGCTGCTGGCAGGGAGGCTGAGGGTGAAGGCGGAGGTTTGGTCTCTCTTGAAGGGGTTGCAGATAGTAGGCGACACTCAAGGACACCAATAATAGCAGCTGACATCTACCCACACCCTGTCCTGAGCATGTTACATCAACTGGCTCCTGTCACTTGCATAGGAGCCCCAGGAAGGCAATATGACAGTGCCTATTTTACAGATGAGGAAACTGAGGCACAGAGAGTGGAAGTAACAGGTTCCACAATTTGCAAGGGACAGAGCTGGGACTTGAACCTAGGCTGCTGTCTCCAGAACCCCAGCTTTACCCCTAGATCAATGATGCTCAAAGGTGGTGGTAGGGGTGTGGGTGCTCTAAGTCCCAGGGGAAATTTGGCAGTGTCTGGAGACATTTTCATTTGTCACACGTGGGGGATGCTCCTGGAATCCAGTAGGAAGAAGCCAATTCTGCTACTGAATGCACAGGACGGTTCCGGCTGCCCCTGCGTTACTCAGCTCCAAATGGCAATAGAGTTGCTGCTAAGAAACCCTGTCCCAGATCCTTTTAAGAAAAGATCAGACTACCTCTCTTCTGAAACTTCCTTCCTTCCTTTCTTTTTTTTCTTCTTCTTTTTGAGACAGAGGTGCACTTTTTTCCCCTGGGTAGGGTTCCCTGGTGTCACAGCTCACAGCAACCTCAGACTTTTGGGCTCAAGTGATCCTCTTGTCTCAGCCTCCCAAATACCTGGGACTACAGGCCAATGTCTGGCTATTTTTAGAGACAGGGGTAGGGGGTCTCACCCTGGCTCAGGCTGGTCTCTAGTTCCTGAGCTCAGGCAATCCATCCACCTCAGCCTCCCAGGTGTGAGCACTGCCCCTGGCAGATATTTTGTTTTCTAAAATACAAATAATAAATGAGTGTAAGAAACACAGAAACCAGCTCGGCGCCTATAGCTCAACCGGCTAAGGCGCCAGCCATGTACACCTTAAGGTGGCGGGTTCGAATCCCCAGCCTGGACCCCCCAAACAACAATGACGGCTGCAACCATAAAATAGCCGGGCATTGTGGCGGGCGCCTGTAGTCCTAGCTACTTGGGAAGCTGAGGCAGGAGACTCGCTTGAGCCCAGGAGTTGGAGGTTGCTGTGAGCTGTGATGTCACGGCACTCTACCCAGGGAGACAGCTTGAGGCTTTGTCTCAAAAAAAAGAAACACAGAAACCATAGAGACTTTTTAAAGGAAACATTGAAAGATTGCCGCCTCTGTCCCCCCCCGCTGGGGTCTGGCATATTCTGCCTCATTCTTTTCTACTTCCAGACCTTTTTCTTTCTATCTACTTATCTATTTGTCACTTCCCACCTCTTGTCAAAAATAAAAGCCCTAAAAGAAATTTAAAAGAAAATGTAAAACATTTTTTAAATGCTGAGTGTGGTTTTTTTTAGCGTCCAGACTGCGGCCATCACAGGTCGGGGACACACACACTCTGGGGAAGGGTCTGTCCCAGGCAGCTTCGCCCTGTCCCTGCAACTTTCCCACTTGGCTGAGTTGACATCTGAGGACGGAAGGAGCAAATTTACATACTGGCTGGGAATGGTCTGACTCCCTTGTATGATCCTGATGGACTCCCACGGCATTGATCAAGTACCTTTGTGACAGGCAAGAAAATCTTTTTGTTGTTGTTTTGTTGTTTGAGACAGAGCCTCAAGCTGTCTCCCTGGGTAGAGTGTTATGGCATCATGCTCACAGCAACCTCCAACTCCTGGGCTCAAGCGAGTCTCCTGCCTCAGCCTCCTAAGTAGCTGGGACCACAGGCGCCCGCCAGAAGGCCTGGCTATTATTTGGTTGCAGCCATCATTGTTGTTTGGTGGGTCCGGGCTGGGGATTCGAACTCACCACTTTAGTGTATGTGGCTGGCGCCTTAGCCACTTGAGCCACAGGTGCCGAGACCAGGCAATAAAATCTTGAGAATCTCTAAGACTTGCTCCTGCTCTTCCTGAAGATCTCTACCATTTAATTAAGAAAGTGGTAGCTGTTCAAAAGCATCTTGAGAGGAATAGGAAGGCTAAGGATGCTAAATTCCATCTGATTCTCCTAGAGAGCCGAATCCATCGAGTGGCTGGCTGTTACAGACCAAGGGAGTTCTTCCTCCCAATTGGAAATAGGAGTCATCCACAGCCTCTGCCCTGGTTGCATAACTTTGTCTATGAATTCAAACAATAAAATCATTCTTTAACTAAAAAAAAAAAGTCTCTATAAAAACTCTCAAAAATAGAAATACTGTCAGTGGCAGCAACTGTGTCTCAGTGAGTAGGGCACCAGCCCCATATACCAAGGGTGGCAGGTTCAAACTCAGCCCCGGCCAAACAGCAACAAAAAATAGCCAGGCAATGTGGCTGGCGCTTATAGTCCCAGCTACTCAGGAGGCTGAGGCAAGAGAAACACCTACACTCAAGAGCTGGAGGTTGCTGTGAGCTGTGATACCACCACGGTAGTCTACCCAGGGTGACAAAGTAAGACTCTGTCTCTTAAAAAGAAACTAAAAGAAATAGTGTCAGTATTTAGATACTCTAACTAAGTGTGTTGTTTATATGTCACATGGAAAGAAAGGCAAATAAGAATAAATGGCTCTCTAAGAGTAGAATGTGAACGTTTTAAAATAAAAACTAAGAAAATGACCAAAAAAAAGAATAAATGGCTCTAATTACAAATTATAGCCCATTTTTAATAAAAATATTCAATAATCATTAAGGATATAGAACAATGAGAACTCTCATTAACACTTATAGTACTTCCTGGTAAAGTAAAAACTTATAAAGCTACTAGAACTAATGAGTAAGTTTTGCAAAGTTACAGGATATAACATCAATATGCAGAAATTAATCGTGTTTCTATATATTATCAATGAACAGTCAAAAATTGAAATTTTATAAAATGCTACTTAAAATGTCTGCTCCGTGCATTTACCATGACATAGCATCAAGAAGTAGTAATTACTTAGGAATAAATTTGACATAAGATCCATATCATAAAAATGAATGCTTCCAAGCAAAAACTTAAATGCTGAATTTTCATTGTACAACTTTTTTAGTGTCTCTCTCTCTTTCCCTCTTACTCTTTCTCTCTCTAAACAGCTAATAGAGAAGCTGATGTACTATTTGAAGTATTATTTGATGAAGAATTTCCTGGAGGCCTAACAATAAGGTTTGTATTTCCAGATGATAATTGCACTTTGTGAATATGTCCCTGTGGCTAATGCCTTTACATTACTTGTTTATTTGTCCACAGTTTGAATTCATAGGATGTGCAAATATCTTACTTGGAATGATACTAAGGATATTACACTCAATAAGACAGATATGCTTTCTACCCTCATAGAGCTTAATTTTAGAGAGATATAGTATTAATTATCTAATTGAAATGTGACAGATGCTGGAAAGAATTACATATTTCAATAAAGAATATGACTTGCCCTGAGAGTTCCAGAAAGACTTCCTTGAGGAAGGAATATATTAGATGGGACTTAAAGAATGAATAATAATTGACTGGGTGAAGAGGAAGACATGTGACAAGTGTTCATAAGAAGGAATAGCATATGCAGCAAAGGACATTTATAGTTAAATAACTTGAGGAATAGAAGCATCCTTTGAATTTAGTGACATATCAGTGTTTTTCCACTAGTTTAAGTAGAAGTGTGGGTACTCAAGCAGGATAGGCATGGTTTGGGGAGTGAATGGCAGTTGTAGTAATGGAGGCATGAAATTGAGATGACCCATAAGAAGTTATACTATGAAGGGAATAAAAGATAATTGAAAGTTGGGTTTAAAGGAAGAGGGTTAGATTACTTTTAATTTAACATGAGTGAGACTTGTGTATCTTTTTTTTTTTTTTTTTTTGAGACAGAGTCTCATTATGTCACCCTTGGTAGAATGCCATGGCATCACAGCGCACAGCAACCTCAAATTCTTTGGCTTGAGCGATTCTCTTGCCCCAGCCTCCCAAATAGCTGGGACTATAGGTGCCCACCACAACACCTGGCTATTTTTTGGTTACAGTTGTCATTGTTTAGCAGACCCGGCCCAGGATCGAACCCGCCAGCTTCGGTGTATGTGGCTAGCACCCTACTCACTGAGCTATTGGCACTGACAGACTTGTGTATCTTTTAGGGGAATTATAATAGAAAGTTTAGTTAGAAGAGCAAGGATCATAATAAAATGAGAGTCACCATGGTGTATTGGAAAATGTGAGCTCTCTCACTTAAACAATGTGTTACCTTGGGTAGTTTAGTTAAATGTCCGATCCTTGATTTCCTCATTTGTAATGAAGATACATATACTTCTATTATGAGAATGGAGGGAAATTTTTTCCAGTTTTCTCCCTTGTGAAAATCAGCTGGGAAACTGAACTGAATTTAAATTAGTGTCTTTTTATCTTCTATTTTGATTAATGGCCAATTGTAATAAATAATTATAATAAAAATTGTTCTGGTTTGACCTCTTTGCATAAAATCACAATCTTTAGTCTTTATATCACATGGTCACTTACAGGATGCTAGTATTATTGCTTCACAACTTAGGACCCAAAGATTTTCTATACTCTTCACATGCAACAGTAGAATCTAGATCCCCTATCTGATTTTATTTTTATGAAAATGTTTGATTACCGCTAACTTTCAAAATAAATTTTTAATCTATTTTTATGTTTTCTTTCTTGTGTTTTTTCCTCCTCCTAGTTAAGGGCACTGAATTTCCTGACTGATAAAAGGCTGTGTAAAAGATTACATGCCTGCAGTATGTTCATTTCTATAATGCAGAATCTTTAGTAAGTGTAGTTTTCATGAAAATACTTTCTAGCAACCTTAAACTTACAAAGGTTTCTCATAAAAGAACTCTACTTTTACACTATCTTTCAATATAGGAAAACTATATTTTCCCTTTTTTCCAAAGAGAAAAAATTTGACAGTAGCGTTTAGAACTTATGACAAGAGAAGGTGTATTTTAGTATCTTTCAAGACCATGAAGGAAGGACATCACAAATACTTGTCTCTTAAAGCTTCCCAGGTCTGGGCACAGAACTTTAAGTTGGGAAAATGAAGATTAAAAAAGGTTAAACTCAATAGTTGCTCAATAGACAAATAAGATTGAAGCTAACCACTTTACTGTTTCTTAGGCAGAACCATATGGAGAAAGGTTTTATACTCAGCTCCTAGGTTTTCATAACACAGACTGTACATGCTACAAATTTTTTTAAAATAAGCTTATATATTTCATAAATACTCATTTATATCAGCAATTAAGATGCAAGCTTCTTAAGGGCAAACTAAGACACACACACACACACACTTTCCCAGAACAGGATTGGGTTTTTTCCCACTTAGTAAACATTGAATGGTTTATTAGAAAGCTTTTTAAAATTGAAATCTTTCCCCCATCTTAAAGTTCCTTTACTTTTAATTTAAAAGTATTGTTTGGCTCGGCGCCTATAGCTCAACCGGCTAAAGCGCCAGCCACGTACACCTAAGGTGGCGGGTTCGAATCCCCAGCCCGGACCCACCAAACAACAATGACGGCTGCAACCAAAAAATAGCCGGGCATTGTGGCGGGCACCTGTAGTCCCAGCTACTTGGGAGGCAGAGGCAAGAGACTCGCTTGAGCCCAGGAGTTGGAGGTTGCTGTGAGCTGTAATGCCACGGCACTCTACCCAGGGGGACAGCTTGAGGCTCTGTCTCAAAAAA
>CAUYTI010086299.1:0-24305 GCA_963575145.1 Galago senegalensis | reverse complement strand
AATAGCATGTTCAGATCAAAATGGAGGAGGAAGACTTCTTAGGAGGTGGCGGACGTTTGAGCAAGGCATGGGGATAAAAGTGGTTAATGATGTATTGAGACAGGGGAAAGAGTATGCTCTCAGGGGAAAGAAATTGATCAGGAAAATAATCATAGACGATGCTAGATTGCAGGTTTAAACAGACAGCTTCAAAATAAAAGAAAAAAAAAGACACAGCTTCTATTGGCACCTGTATGTTGTTCACTCTTCCAAGGTTCCAGAACAGAAAGCTGTCCTGGGTATGAGTTTAAGTGCTTGTGAGGCATCGAAGTTTGAGAGATTTCACAAATAACTCAAAATAAACAGGCTTAAATCTGAGAAATACCTTTTTTCACTCAAGCTTGCTCTTCCTCCTCTGTTCTCTGTTTTACTAAAGGCTTTATAAACCTCCCTACAATCTGATTCAGAAGACGGGGATCTCATCTAGTTTCCTTTCTTATCTTCAGACATAACTTGCCTTTGTGAATTTTAACTGCTAAATATCTTTTCAATCTCTTTCCTTTTCTCCATCACGGTTGCTATCTCCATTGCAGAGGCCTGTACTTCCTCGTTTTGGAAATACTGATGGCCTTTAATCCCTTCCCTTGACTCTAGGCTTAGCTGCACTTGCCCGTGAGGATAAATGAGCCGAGCCCATCATTGCTTCACAAAATTCTTGCCCTCATTTCCCATCAGTGGTATCACAGACTGTATGCAGCTCACATTTTTGGCTTCAGCTGTTGTAAACCCTCCCCTTCCACTATCCACCTTGCATGGCTTCCATTCCAAAAATCACATTTCCTTGGCTATGCTGCTTTTGTGCCATGGTGCTCTTCTCCCGCTGTTCTTGCTGATAGGATGTCTTCCCTACCATTCATTTTTCATCAAAGCTCAGGTACTATGCCTCTGTGATGCTTTTACTGGTCTCCCTAGGTAGAGTTTTAGAGTTTGAATATTCTTTCTTTTATGCTTCCTGGAACCTGGTGCAGGCTTTTGTTTGTTTATATGAATGCGCCCCAGGAAGACTGTGTGGCCCTTTTAGGAAAAGCACCATATGCGATTTCATTTGCTATCCCTTTTCCCTACCCTGATAACTAGCTCAGAGGGGGTACTAAGTATATATGCTTTTGATGGTTGAACTGAATAGATAATAAAAGGAAAGCCTTCAAAATACTAACTTGGAGACAGTGAATTGGAACAGAGTGATGAGGTGGTGGGTGGTGCCACGGAGCCTGTTGTCAGAGGAGCTTCTTCAGAGTAAGGGGTATGTGGGGGGCGGGTAAGCACCTGCTCTTTGGAACTTGGACTTAATCTATACATCAATTTCTACCTTACCCAACTAGGGTTTCTATTACTTTTGACTTATTTCTGCTCCATTTGCTCAGTCACCCCCATCATGTTTTAGTCTGTTAGGAGTCTGAGGCAGAGAATAGCAGATCTATAAGTCTTCGGGCTGAAGTTCCTATTAGGAAGATAAACCAGAATAACAAAGTTAAGCTCCTGGATGTCAAATAATAATTACATGATTTCCAAAGCCTTACCTCTGCTCCAATAATCAGGAACTATTTCGGAAACCCTATTGGAAACTTTACTAGCCCAAACAGAAGGGTGATGGTGGCGATAAGAGTCACAAGAAACTGCTTGAGGAAGTCTATTAGAATATTTTTGGGAAAAGCAATTGCCCATTGGCAGGACTGACATTTTAATCACATTTTTTCTTCCGTTTACTTACATTCTTTCAATCCAGGCTGCTGCTCATTGAATGGGACTGTACTCCCTAAGCTTGCTATTTTCCTGAGTTCATCTGGCAGTTAAATATTTTCAGTGCCTTTACCATTCTTTAAAAAGTGTAATTAAATGATGCTTAGCCTTTGGCACAATTAATGTTTTCTTTGCTCTTAGGAGATAGCCCAAGGTACTAAATATAGGCGCTGTCAGAGAACAGAATAACAAAAGCAGGAGAAAAAAGCTCAGAAGAGTGGTGGCAGAGGTGGGGAGGGAAGCAGATACGGTTTTACAACTACTTTTATTTCTTTCTGTTTTTTTTGGTCTTTTCACAAACTTAAAATTTTCACAGACTTGGCATTTTCCACCAACAAGCAACACAGAACACGTCTCCAGAGTCTTTCGGTAGGAGGCAAAAGAAGGTCAATGTTAAATGTAAAGAACAATGAAACATCAGCCACAGCCCTTGATGAAGACTGATGAGAAAAAGACATCACACAAGCACAGCAACAGGGTTGTGATTAGTGCCACTGGGATGCTGGAAATCGCGTCTGTAACAGAGCTTTTTTCATTTCTGGGTTGGCTACCCACTACAGAAAGTGTTTCCCCACCTAACCCATCCACCAATCATAAATCTACTTCCTGTGTTGAGTGTTACAGAGAACTAAATATCAACACAGGGTAGTGCCTGCCTCCTAAAAATCGCACGGCATTTCTAAGGAGGCAGGCCATGGTGGCATTTGCCCCCAACACAGACTCCAAGTGCCTGGGTGGGCCTTTAGGCTGACCATGGCAGGCACTGGAAAATGATCGGGTGGAAGTATTAGCTGAGAACCGGTGGGAACTTGGGTTTCAATTCGAAGCTGAACCTAAATTGTCTTAGAACCAAAGTCCTAGTTGGCTGCCTGAGATAAAAGAGCTTCAGAGAAACAGCTGGCACTCAAGGGAATTAGACAAGAGAGAACAGAGAGCCATTCTGTTTTTCCATTGGCATTCTTCTGTGACTCTGTCCCTGAACAATGACTATAATATTAGGAGCAGTAAGGTAATTGTTATGGGCTAATTCACTACATAACATCCAGTGACTTTATATCATTTTTCAATTTTCAAGTTAAAACTGACTTGAATCTCCACTCCACAGTTTGGCAGAATTGTTTAGGAGACAACAAAGGCTTACTCTGATCAAGTGCTTCATGGCAAGGGCAAGGAAACTGTGAGGACCGCACTCCAGGGCTGCTCCTTCTGCTTGCCTCTTACGCTCTTGTCCATCAAAAAAAAAATTCTGCTCCAACTTGTCTAAGGCTATCTTGTTCACTGATACGACGTTCCTTCTGTTTCAAACACTTGTGGAAGCCTCTGTGGTTCTGCCCTGGTGAAGATCTATTTCCTGGTTGATTTACTTTGCGTACTTGACTGAAACCCACATGTTGAGTGTGACTGGCCTTCCTCAGCCTACCTAACAGAGTTCGATTATATTTTTTTCCTCTGGGTCCTTGGATGCCAGTGAGTCTTAGATGTATATAACAATGAGGTTCCACTCAGGTGATCTTTCCTTGATCAACATAGAGTCAGAGATAACCTGTTGTCTCCAAATGAACAACTTCAAATGACAATTTATCTTAAAAATAGAAATGTAATTTCTGGGCACTAGGTCACTTAGCTACAATTTATTGAATGCTGACTATGTACTAACTTTGATCTGGATTATAATATCTCATTTACTATGTAATCTCAGTCTATGGTCTTGGGCCTTGTGAGGCTGAAATAACTTTCCAAATAAGGCAATTACAATCTCTCTGATTTCAAACAATAGGGTCTTTTTACTTTTTCAGAATTCTTCATGCTGACTATGCACTGGAAATTTTGCCCCTGGGCGCAGAACAGTGAAAAGACTATTTTCAAATCTGAATATTCATATGGTATGGGCTGTTAAAATAGTCCCTAAAAGGCTGCGTACTCCTTTTATAAATTGAAGAGAAAAACTGAGTATTCTGGATATCAGTGTTGAGAGGATTTGTCAGTGTTAACATGACACACATACCCCTAGCACACATATGTTATGAAAGTCACAAAACTTTACAGATACAAAATACAATATGGTCCTAAAAGATTTATTAATTTAGTTAACATTGATGAAATGTCCGTTTGTGTGCCAGACACCGAGATAGGTGTGAGGGATATAAAGATGTGATCTTTGTTCTCAACACACAGCACAGCGGCAAAACCAAGTCTTGGAGCCATCTGAGCAAACAGAAAAAATGTCAGCTTGAGCTCACCAGATAACAAGCTTGCTTGGCAGATGGCCCCTATGTACGAGACAGCTCATTATAATTGCTAAAGGATGAGGTAAAAGTAGCACCCTCCTAGAAAATGTTTCATAACTTTTTCTCTTTCTTACAAACTCTCAGTTTATAGCTTATTTTCCATTTCTTTTGAGAAAATAGAAATAATTGGAATAAAACTTTCATGTTGTCCTTCCACTCCATGTAACACTCTGTGTGCTCCTAGGATTAGAATTCACTGTGTCTCCCCCAGGGTGTCACCAAAGTAATTTACCTGCACCACAATCATTAATCATTCCTGGTTTTTTTGGGTAGAGACAGAGCCTCATTTTATTCCCCTCGGTAGAGTGCCATGGCATCACACAGCTCACAGCAACCCCCAGGTCCTGGGCTTACACGATTCTCTTGCCTCAGCCTCCTGAGCAGCTGGGACTACAGGCACCCACCACAACGCCCATTATTTTTTGTTGCAGTTTGACCGGGGCTGGGTTTGAACCCGCCACCCATGGCATATGGAGCCAGCGCCCTACTCACTGAGCCACAGGGGCTGCCCTTAATCATTCCTGTTTTAATGCCCAATTCCTACTTGTGTGTACACTTGTCATCATTCTCTTCACTCAGCATGTCTTTCAGCTGTCAATGACCTTGTCCCCTTTACAAAAATACCCCTTGCAGAAGCTTATGCTCTGCCCTCAGCTCCCGACCATTTTCCCTTGGGTCCATTCCCATAGGACCTTTGCCTTAACACTTAACCCGAATTGCTCTTATCCATTTCACAAGAGTCCTCCATGTTGCTAGATCTAAAGCTTGATTTTTATCTTACTTGACATAACAGTATAGTTAACATAATTACTTGCTTCTTCTTATTGGAGATATTTTCTTTACTCGACTTCCCAGGAATCACCCTCTCTTCTTTCTTACCAGTTTCTTTTGTTAAGAGCTGGTTTTTCCTCATTTCCTTGCCTTCTAGATGGTCTATGACTCAGTTTTTGGAAATGTAGTTCCTTGTATCTATTTGTATAATGTAGTGATTGTGTCTGGTGACCTGGCTTAAATAGTATCTACCTGCTGATGACTCTCAAATTTATATACCAAGACTGGGCCTTTCTAGTGAATTCCAGACTTGGAATCCAGACTTGGAAGTCCAAGGCCACCCTGTCTTCAACTTGGTTATACCTAGCATCACAGTTTGGAAATGGACATTTCAAATTTAACTTCCCCCAAACCAAAAGTATGCTCTTTCCTCCAAGCAGGCCCCACCTGCCATCTTCTCCATCTCAGTTAGTGGCAACTACATGCAGCCTGTTGCTCAGGGAAGTCTGTCAGGAAATGTTTGACTGCAGTCTGTTGCTTCTGCCTCAAAATATATTCGTAATCCTTCATTATCACAATCTTCACCATAAGCTCTCCGTTCTATGAGCCACTTTCTCTCTTCCCTAAATTATTGCCATTTTCTCATCACTTGTCTCCCAATTTCTATCTTTGCAGAACCTGAATTGATTCTCGACACGAACCAGAGTTGTCCCATTATGACATAAGTCCAATCCTGTCTTTTCTCTGCCCCAAACTCTCTAATGGCTCCTATCCAATTCAAAGCAAAAGTGAAGATTTTTGGAGAGCCTAGATGGTCCCGCACTATCAGCACCATCCTGTCCCTCTCAAATCTTGTCTAGTACTACCTTCCAATCACTAACTCTGCTCTGGCCACACACTTGCCTGCTTAATGTTTTTTCAATGTTTTAGACACCCTGGGTTCCGATCTCCCACATTAGTGATCTATCTAATGTCTCCAGCTATTTTCCCCCTCTCTGTCTCTCTAACTAAGTTTCATTTGTGGTGTGGTTTTTGCTAGTTCTGTTCCCACATTTGAAACGAGTACGTGTATCACAGCCACCTATTCATTTTTCTAACTAAAGGAAAGATCGCTCTGAAGTGTGAGCAATTAGACACGTTTAGGTGTTTATTTATGGAGGGTTTTGAACCTGCCAGGCCCTAGATTGAGAGTTTGACACGAACCATCTCCTTTCATCCTCACAACAATTTACCTCGAAGGTAAAACTATTCTTCCTAAATTTTACTGGTAAGGAAATGGAGAGGACAGTAGTCCAACAACACATTGGCAGAGTCAGTGTTTTAGCCCCAGGATCTGACTCCTGACCTTCTGCTCCCAGCCATAACACTAACATTTGACATAGAGCTGTCCTTCCACCTCGACTTCCTCCAACCGCACCACTGGTCTGTGATTGAATGGAATCATATTCCATTCCACGTGATAATATGGATATTTTTGAACAAATGAAATTCATTCCCCTTATGGATGACCCACTCTCTGAGACAGACACCTTACCTTGGACATCTTTGAATGCACTTTTGTTCCCAGAGAAGTATCTTGCCCATGGAAGGATCTCATGAAATGCTGGATTAAGAGACACAAAGGCACGTGTGTGTGACAGTTTGATAAGGGACTGAAATTACAATATCAGTAGCAATTCTGCATCTCAGAAATTGAATTCTACAAAAGTAGGGGAGCTCCCCAGTTTTCATCCTCTTCCTTTCAGTTCATCTCAGAGTTCACTGCATGCTCAGAGTTAGAGGTGATACTTCCTCAGAACGCTGCCAAGTTCATCCTCTTCCAAATGGTGTTTAGCACACGGTTTTCAGCATTATTCAAAAAAATAGAAGGTACTGGTGTCAACAAAGCTATAATTATGCAGATTAAGAACTTCCACAATTAATTAATTTATGGCAAAGCACTCTTCTAGGTCTGCGAGTTATAAAAAGATAATGTTAACGTGTCTTTCAATTAACCTGGAAAAGTTCCAGTTGCCATTAATAATAATGTGATTTTCTCAGAACGCAAACTTTCTTTAAATATTACTACTCAGGCAAGTAAAAATTTCTAAAGTGTCTTTGAGTTAAAAACATAGAACCATTATACTTTGAAAGGTAGTTTTCCCATTATGAGTTATATAAACAGCGAAAGTTACATTCCTCCCCACCACCACCCACCCCTCCCTCCCCACCCCGTTTTGGGTAGCTTTGAATTTATAGCTCTTAAAAACTCCTAAAAGGACAAAACTAAAATTTTAATGGGCACTTCAGCTAAGTCTTTTTGAATTTTGTATTAGATTTTCCTTTAGCCTTGGGTAAAGCCATAAAAAAAACCTGCCTGCTTGGAAATGTAATCATCACACAGGACTCTACCTAAAGTCAGCATCAAATAGAATAAAATATATTTTATTAATGATACAATTCACAAAATTACCAGCCCTGCCATTCTTTGCCCTCAAGGGACACCCCCTTCTCTTATTACTCGTATACCAGTCACTGGTGTTTGTTCTGTGTAATTTAACCTTCTGATTGCCTTGAATACTTAATGAACCAGGTTAAGTGAAATGCTGTTTAGAGGACTGTTGACTTCTGATGTGGGAGTGGACCAGTAAAATCCTGGTTTTCAGGCAGAGCCTGAGGAAGGCCCCTTCCTTATCTTGATTTAGAAAGGAAAGGCAAGCTTTGTTTGTTTTCATTTCCAAAGTGATACTCAGTAGTCCCTTCGTTTTTTGTTTATTTCTGTATTTATTTATATATTTTTAATGGAGATAGAGTCTTCATCTGTCACCTGGGTAGTGTGCCATTGCATTAGCCTTGTCCACAGCAACCTCAAACTCTTGGGCTCAAGTGACCTACCTGCCTTTGCTTCCCAAGTAGCTGGGACTACAGGCGCAGTCACAAAGCCTGGCCAGTTTTTCTATTTTTAGTAGAGATGGGGTCTCACTCCTTCTCGGGCTGGTCTCAAACTTCTGAGCTTAAGGGATCCACCCACCTCAGACTCCCATAGTGCTAGGATTACAGGCAAGAGACACTGTGCCCCAGCCAACCAAGGTGACTGTTGCTTAAAAAAGAGTCTACTTTCAAAGATTCAGTCAGAACAGAGAGTCTGGGCCCCTTGGAAGGTGCAGTGGCCCTGTTTCTACTTAAATGTTATTTTAAGAATCACATTGAATTATAACTGATCTTTCCTCTCCTCCCTCAATTGTTGGTTTGTCTTTGTCTCAAAACCTAAAAGGTTCTTTCTCAAATTTGTCTCAAAGCAGAAGGTGGTGCCTCTGCCTGGGAGATGGATGTCTAAGCCTCAGATCAGCTTCATTGTAAACTGAGCTTGACACTTTCACAAAAACTCCCTGCAAGGTGCTGTGGCTTGTTAGAAAGAGAGAGAGAGAAGTGCTACTGGTGAATGTTTATCTTTTGTTTGCCATAAAACTTTATTGTAGTACTTTGTTCCAGGATTCATGTTTATGTGTTTACCAAATATTTACTAAGCATTTTTTAGATGTTGAAAATTGATTAGACTTTAAGGTGAACATTCCCAAACATCCAAAATTTTTATAAGAAGTTCAGAGCTTCATTAAGATCTGGTAAACAATGACATAATAATGAAGAAATACCACATCAACTTTTGAATTACGGTTTAAATTTTTTTTTTTTTTTTACTTTGAGGAGATGCAGAAGGTAACCCAGGAACAACTTATGGCAGAAAACCTATGATGAGTTTTTCCAATGGAATAGAAGAAAAAGTCCAAATGGCACATTGACCTGAGAATAAATTTCTGCTGGCTAACTAGGCTGATCCAGAAAAATATCAATAATTTGATTTATTAAACTTATTTAATTTCCAGTGAAATTAAGTCTTCCTTTCAGAGGAAATATGCCAATGAGAAGATAAGCTCTTGATTTTTCAGCATTGTAGAGGGGAGGAATGAGCTAACCCAGTTTTAACAAACAAGATGTTTATGTGCCTATATTCTGTGAGGCCTGCCAAAGGGCGTATACAACAGGGAAGCCATAGTTACACACTTGAGTTTGCGTGATTATCACTAATTCCATCCTGCTCAGAAGCTTCCCTAAAGACCCAACATGCACATGGCTGAACCATGTACAATTCAGAAGAAGCGTTCAACAGATATCACATCTGCAGTAAGATATATAATTACGAAGAGCAGAATGTCATACAATGAGGTCATTCGACCCTGAATATAGGAATCAGAAATTAGGAGATAATGAGCTTTACTTTCAACTATTTCTTTATTTTAATGTCCCAAATAAGGTATTTTTCTTTCCTTTTACTTATTTCTTTAGTGTTTTGTATCAAGAGGACTTAATTGGGCTAACTCATGTATTTGTACTGTACAAGAATTAAATAGGCTATTTGTAAATTACTCCAGCTGGCCCCCAAACCGTTCTGAAACACTTCATTAGACAAGACGAAAATTAAATGGATGTTATGAGGCAAAATACAGCTAGAAAAGAATGATCTTTCTGTTCTGCTATATTATGACCTCTGGGAAGATTTTTTTAAAATATTGCTTCATCTCCAGTACCTAAATATATATGTCCCTGAATATATATGTTCAGTAAAACTTTGTCGACTAAATTAAATCACAGAAGGAATAAAAATATGAAAAAATGCACAAAGAGAAAATGTCCAGTGCAGTGACTAATTTAGTATTTGCATTGATAATATTTGATTAATATATTCCCAAACCCTGTATATTCCTAAAAGTTAGAGATGTTACAATTATCTGTACTTTAGAAGCATGTCTATTTTAGTTATGCTTAGTTATATGACTTAGTTATGCTTTTTTTTTTTTGAGACAGAGTCTTACTATGTTGCCCTCGGTAGAGTGCTGTGGCATCACAGCTCACAGCAACCTCCAACTGTTGGGCTTAAGTGATTCTCTTGCCTCAGCCTCTCAAGTCGCTGGGACTACAGGCACCTACCACAATGCCCGGCTATTTTTTGGTTGTAGCTGTCATTGCTGTTTGGCAGGCCCGGGCTGGATTTGAACCTGCCAGCTCCAGTGTATGTAGCTGGCGCCCTAGCCGCTGAGCTACAGGTGCCAAGCCTATGCTCAGTTTTTTAAAACAATGAGATACAAAGTCATATTCACTCAAGCCTACGGTTCATATTTGCTGAATTTATTATCTTAATCTATTTCTCTTCATTGATACAAAAAGGTCCGGTTTCAAGGTTGAATGAAAGTTGGCTTCAGGACAACACACAAGGTTGAAGTGCTTTCTAAAGAGATAAAGAAAAACTTAGTGATAAAATAAGAACTACTGTATTTCAAAGAAGAATAACTGATTTCAGAGTGTACACAATGTATTATTAACAAAGCCACGTATGCAACAAAAAATTTAGATGTATTAAGAAAATGGTATATTTGAACTGTATTCAAGGGGAAAAAAAGTCAGTAGAAAATTATCTTGAGATGACCTAGATATTGAAATTAGCCTACAAATATTTTAAAGCAGTAAACAGAAACCTTAAGAGAGTCTTTCTTCCAGTTCTAATTTCAAAAATAGTGGAATGGTTTATAACAATTGTGATATTACATATAACTATATCTACATGCATAGACCTCTGTATCTATACACATGCAGACACACATGCATAATTTTCTGTATCTACACACACACAGACACACATGCATAGATCTCTGTATCTACACACATGCAGACACACATGCATGCATGCTCACACTATTACATAGATTTAGTTGATCACACTGAAAGATGACCAGAAGCCAGTAAAACTGGAGGGCATTCAATCCCTGAATGAGGAGAAACACAGCAAGTGGTGGCTACATTCACATGTGTACCATCTCTAACCTTAGGGTACTGCTCATTCTGCAGTAGGGTTAGTACAGGACAACTAGAAACCAAGCTGGAAGCCTTGAGATGTGAGAAAACTGTCAAAGCAACTACAAATGGGGGATGAAGTGATTCTAGTGAACATGGGTCTACAGAGAGACAAATCACAACATTTGTATCTAAATTTTCTTCAAATATTTGCTGATATCTGATCAACTCTGAACGAATGTGTGATGCTCCTAATAGCCCAGCAATAAGCAACAGCTGGAAGGCTAAAAAAGAATTCAGCTGATGCTCTCTGCATGCAACAGAGTCCGAAGCTTGACTCCTGTCAAGTCAGAGGTCATGTTAAAGACCTTTGGTTTAATGGAAACACAGCCAGGTCTTGGCTTAAGAGTAAATTCTGCATACCAGGGCTAAGGATATGCCTAAGATAAAAGGCAAAACTGAAATGAACCCCTCATCTGAAGGGGGTTCAAACAAAAAGCCAAAGGTGAGTGATCAGCCAGGAATTTTGCTGGCTGCTAGAATAAAAATCACCACTTTCAGAAAAGGATAACTGAATTCAGATTCTCTACAATGTATTATTAATAAGTCAAGTACGTAATAAAAAATGTAGGCATGTTAAGAAACAGGAGTATTTGAACCATAGTCAAGAGAAAAAAATAATCAATAGAATGTTACCTGGAAGTGAACTAGGCATTGGAACTAGCTTATAAGTTATTTTAAAGCAGCAGTTATAACGGCATTAAAATATTAGAGAAAGATATGCTTATAAGAAATAAACAGATGGCAAAATATCCACAGAAATATGAATACTATAAGCAAAAAGGAAATGCATATCTTTATTTTTTTTTTTTTTTGAGACAGAGCCTCAAGCTGTCCCCCTGGGTAGAGTGCTGTGGCATTACAGCTCACAGCAACCTCCAACTCCTGGGCTCAAGCGAGTCTCTTGCCTCCACCTCCCAAGTAGCTGGGACCATAGGCACCCGCCACAACGCCCGGCCATTTTTTGGTTGCAGCCGTCATTGTTGTTTGGTGGGTCCGGGCTGGGGATTCGAACCCGCCACCTTAGGTGTACGTGGCTGGCGCCCTGGCCGGTTGAGCTATTGGCGCTGAGCCGGAAATGCATATCTTTAAACTGACAAATATGATGTCTGAAATAAGGAATATTTCATTGAATGAACTAAAAAAAAAGGACCAGAGATGAGTAAACAAATAACTGAGGACGTTTAAAATTGATTAATATAAATGTCCAATGTGAAGATGAGGAAGAAAAAATACAAAACAATGGAGAGAGAACCATGTTGGAAAAGACTGAGTTATTTACAAAAATGTATTTTAAAAATGTTACAATTTTTAATTAATTAAAAATACAGTAATCCTAAAGGTGGAGAAAAAGAGAGCATGCAGAAAATATATTTGAAAAAAAATGATGGCTAAAAAAATGCACCGGTTCACAAAAGCTGTAACATTGTAGATTTAAGAAGCATAATGAGGGCTCGGCACCTCGGCTAAGGCGCCAGCCACCTATACCTAAGGTGGTGGGTTCGAATCCCCAGCCCGGACCCGCCAAACAACAATGATGGCTGCAACCAAAAAATAGCCGGGCGTTGTGGCGGGCGCCTGTGGTCCCAGCTACTTGGGAGGCAGAGATAGAAGACTCGCTTGAGCCCAGGAGTTGGAGGTTGCTGTGAGCTGTAATGCCATGGCACTCTACCCAGGGGGACAGCTTGAGGCTCTGTCTCAAAAAAAAAAATAGGTTTAGGGCACAAACACAGACCTTGGGGAGTCCTCTGGCTGGACCTTCACCCAGTAGCTGAGCAAAGCTAAGAACGGTCCCTCCTGACTCTTCCACTGGGAGTGGGCTGGCTGACTGGCTACCCAGCTGTCCCCAGGCTGAGATGCCATGGTGGTGGAGGGTCTCCCTACGCCCCACACCATCACCCAGGCTCCAGCTCCACCTCTCCTTGTGTGTCCCTGCCTAGGGGCAGAGGGGCTGGAGACAGTGTCCTATGTAGTCCCATTGGAAACCAGAGGGAAGGGAGTCCAGTGTGCTAGGACACTGCTGGATAGAAGGCCGTAAGAACTGACTAGGGGCTCAGCGCCTGTGGCTCAAGTGGCTAAGGTGCCAGCCACATACACCTAAGGTGATGGGTTTGAATCCAGCCCAGGCCCGCTAAACAACAATGATGGCTGCAACCAAAAATAGCCAGGCGTTGTGGTGGGGGGCCTGTGGTCCCAGCTACTTGGAAGCCTGAGGCAGAAGACTCACTTGAGCCCAGGAGTTGGAGGTTGCTGTGAGCTGTGATGCTACAGAACCCTACCCAGGGGGACAGCTTGAGGCTCTGTCTCAAAAAATAAAAAAAAAATTTTAAAAACTTGTAAAAAAAAAAAAAAAAAGGACTGACTGGGGTAGGGAATGGCCAGATGGAGCAGGACCAGCACATGAGCTGAAGCCGAAATCCAAAGTCCTCCAGAGACAGGTTGGTGCCCTCCTGCCCCATGGCTGTTCAGCCACTTCTGGCAGCACTTCTGCATCCCTCTGAGCAGCTCTCCACTTGCAGACATGAGTGAACCCCAGATGTTGTCAGCTCCAGACCCTTGCTGAAACTTATGGTATGAAGAGGTGATTATCCTGCAGCGCTGGTGGCTCAAAGGAGTAGGGCGCCAACCCCATATGCCAGAGGTGGTGGGTTCAAACCCAGCCCTGGCCAAAAACTACCAAAAAAAAAAAAAGAGGTGATTATCCAGTTGGCAGCCCTAAAGTCATCTCTTTTTTTTTTTTTTTTTTGAGACAGAGCCTCAAGCTGCCCCCCTGGGTAGATTTGCTGTGGCATCACAGCTCACAGCAACCTCCGACTCCTGGGCTCAAGTGAGTCTCCTACCTCCGCCTCCCAAGAAGCTGGGACCACAGGTGCCCACCACAACGCCCAGCTATTTTTTGGTTGCAGCCATCATTGTTGCTTGGTGGGCCTCGGCTAGATTCAAACCCGCCACCTTAGGTGTATGTGGCTGGCGCCTTAGCCACTTGAGCCACAGGCACCAAGCCCTGAAGTCATCTCTTAAGAAGCCTTTGAGGCTTAAAGGATCTGTGAGGCAGGAAAGTAGAGCTAGGTCCCACCCAAGGGCTTTTGTTGCCCTACAACCCTGTGGAGTGAACCTGGAAGTGAAGGGACCTGCAGGCCTTCTGCCCTCCCAGAGGCTCTCCACCTCCCATTCTCTGTGTCCACTAAGATGAGCCTTGACAAGATGGCAGCTTTGGCCAAAAAGGCATAATTTGAACAAAAAGCATTATGAGCAGGACAGAAACTACCTGAAGTGCTTCCAGGGACCAGGGAAGAGACAAGTGTAGAAGGCCACTGGGCACTGTCTGGCTTATAGCTACTCCTATGCAGAGAACCCAGGGTCAAGGGTGGCCTAGGCCTGAGAGGAAGCTAGGACCAGGTTTGGGCCATGCTGGTCAGCCTGCCTCATCTCAGGACACTTCAGTGACTTTAGTCTACTCATTTCTTAGAAAAATTTCAATTTTGTTTAAGTATTCAAGTGTGCTGGCTGAAACAAGCCTATAGTACTCTCATTCCTGGGGTTTGCAGGACCACACTCACACCCCTCCCCCCACACATGGAAAAAAGCATCACAGGCACCACACCTACCCCTGTTCAGAGACATTCTGCTGCTCTGTTCTCTCCCTAACCTTTGGCATGCTTGGGAGGCGCCTGTGGCTCAGTGAGTAAGGCGCCGGCCCCATATACCGAGGGTGGCGGGTTCAAACCCAGCCCAGGCCAAACTGCAACAAAAAATAGCTGGGCGTTGTGGCGGGCGCCTGTAGTCCCAGCTGCTTGGGAGGCTGAGGCAGAAGAATCGCCTAAGCCCAGGAGTTGGAGGGTGCTGAAGAGACTCCGCTGCACTCTACCAAGGGTGAAAAAGTGAGACTCTGTCTCTACAAAAAAAAAAAACCTTTGGCATGCTTGAGCTCTGTGGTCCAGAAAGTTACTTGGAAGGCTCTTCTTAGTAACAGTAACTGGGGCACTGGGAGAACCCCCTGCTCTTCTGTACCCTGGTGCAAAGAGAGGAGGTGAGAATCTATCCCTGTTCTCTTTCTATGTTGTTTTCTTTTGAGACAGTCTCACTTTGTCACCCTCGGTAGGGTGCTGTGGCATCACAGCTCACAGCAATCTCAAATTCTTGGCTTCAAGTGATTCTCTTGCCTCAGCCTCACAAGATAGCTGGGACTACCACAATGCCTGGCTATTTTTAGAGACAGGGTCTAGCTCTTGTTTAGGCTGGGCTTGAAACCAGGAGCTCAGGCAATCACCCACCTCGGCTTCCCAGAGTGCTGGGATTACAGGCATGAGCCACAGGTCGGCCATCATTCCTGCTCTCTTTTCTGGTATCATAAAGCTACTCCTGGGTATGCTTGTTATACAAAGTAGTTTTTTACACACCTGGACTTCCAAAGGTGGAACCTGTCACCCCTACATCCAGCATTCTGATCAGATCTGCTGTTAGTAATGTCTTGCCCTGAAAATGCTATCTAGTATGACATCATTCTCTCCTGAAAGGCACTTGTGCGGCTCCTGAAGCCAGAAGAAAAGTCTGTAATTTTGTAATTTTCTTCTTCTCCTTTTGTGGAAAAAGTTATGCTAAATTTCACAATTTTTGCTGATTGCCTTACTTAAAAACAGCATCCAGTGTGTTTCTTGTCGCAGCAATGCTGTCTGAATCTCCATGAACACATTATCCTTGGCAGCCCATCCCCTAAACCTTTCTAGACATTGGCTGCCTAGAGGCAGACAGCTGTCTGCTCTCTTGGCTCTGTGTCCTCCGCAACTCTGTAAAGCTCACCCATTCCATATGTGCTTGTTGAATAAATATGCACAGTTCATTCACTTGTCATTTAGTTGTCTGAAAATGTCAAGGCCCTGCCAGACAGGAGAGGAAATAAAGTCTTCAACACTGAGCCCAGAGGTCATTTCTCTGGTAGGGGTCCTTTCAAGTTCAACCCAGGTTTTCCCATTAGGGGTTACTCTTTCCCTCTTTACTTTGAGTCAGCTTAGTCATGAAATTTTTTTTTTGTCAGTTTCTTAAGCTGTTGCCCTAGGTAGAGTGCCGTGGTGTCATAGCTCATATTAACCTTCAACTCTTGGGCTTAGGTGATCCTCTTGCCTCAGTTTTTGTATATATATATATATTTTTTTGAGACAGAGCCTCAAGCTGTCACCCTGGGTAGAGTGCTGTGACATCACAGCTCACAGCAACCTCCCACTCCTGGGCTTAAGCGATTCTCCTGCCTCCGCCTCCCAAGTAGCTAGGACTACAGGCGCCTGCCACAATGCCTGACAATTTTTTGGTTGCAGCCCTCCTTGTTGTTTGGTGGGCCCAGGCTGGATTTGAACCCACCAGCTCAGGTGTATGTAGCTGGTGCCTTAGCCACTTGAGCCACAGGTGCCGAGCCAGTTTTTCTATTTTTAGTAGAGATGGGGGAATCAATTTTTGCTCACGTTGGTCTCAAAAATCATGAACTCAAGCAATCCACCTGCCTCGGCCTCCCAGAGAGCTAGGATTACAGATGTGAGCCATCACACCTGGCCCATGGAGATTTTTCATTCTTTCATTGAGAAAATATTTTGTTATCAGATTCACCATAATGCCGAAAATGGGAATTTATTGTGTTAATCAGTGACTTACTTCATCATCTGATTTTTGTTTTGTTTTTTGAGACAGTCTCACTTTGTACACCTGGGTAGAGTGCCCTGGCATCACAGCTCATAGCAACCTCCAATTCTTGGGCTTCAGTGATTCTCTTGCCTCCGTCTCCCAAGTAGCTGTGACTACAGCTGCCCGCCACCATGCCTGGCTATTTTTTGTTGCAGTTGTCATTGTTGTTTGCAGGCCTGGGCAGGTGCCAATCTACCAACTGATGTTTTTTGTTTGTTTGAGACAGAGCCTGAAGCTGTCACCCTGGGTAGAGTGCTGTGGCATCAACCTCAAACTCCTGGAGTCAGGGATTCTCTTGCCTCAGCCTCCCAGTTGTCATTATGTTTGGCAGGCCTGGGGTGGATTTGAACCCGCCAGCTCTGGTGTATGTGGTTGGCACCTTAGCTGTTTGAGCTACAGGCGCAGCACCCATCTGATGTTTTTGAAGAGGCAAAGCCTGGTACACAAATGCAGTATTACAAAGTATGTCCCATGAGCTGTCTCTCATTATCCCCCATAAACATACCATTGCCCAGACACTGTAACTGTGCATACCAGGAGCTGAGGGTGTATCTCTCTCCCTGAGTACATCAGGAGATGACGTTGTGTCCCTCTCCCCCTGCACACTAGGAGCTGAGGCTGTGTCCCTCCCCTTGCTTATAGTCCTAGCCTAGGAATTGCACATAGAGAAGCTTGAAATCCCACAATTTTTTGCAGCCTCCTGGTGATGGGTGAGATTGGGTTTTTATCTTTTGCTGCAGGGCTTATGCTGAAACAACACTCCACAGCCTAGTCACTGACGTGCACCTGCTGGTGATAGCATGCCTTGCAGTGTTTCCAGAAGCAATCAGTGGTGCCTCCTCCTGGACACACAGTGCCTTGCCATGCTGCAGTTGATTTGTGGGCTGGTGGAGCTTTTCTGAAATGCTCCAAGAGAGTACACTGAAGCTGGCGGGTTTGAACCTGGCCCAGGCCTGCTAAAATAATAACTGCAACAACAACAAAAAATAGCTAGGCATTGTGGTGGGCACCTATGGGAGGCTGAGGCTAGAGAATCGCTTAAACCCAAGAGTCTGAGGTAGCTGTGAGCTGTGACACTACAGCAATCTACCAAAGGTGACAGTGAGACTCTGTCTCAAAAAGAAAAATGAAAAGAAATGCTCCAAGTGGTCTTTCCTTTAAAAAACATGAACTTGCGGCTTGGCGCCTGTGGCTCAAGTGGCTAAGGCGCCAGCCACATACACCTAAGGTGGCGGGTTTGAATCCCCAGGCCAGGCCCGCCAAACAACGATGGCTGCAACCAAAAAATGGCCGGGCGTTGTGGCGGGCGCCTGTAGTCCCAGCTACTTGGGAGGCTGAGGCAGGAGACTCGCTTGAGCCCAAGAGTTGGAGGTTGCTGTGAGCTGTGATGCCATGGCACTCTACCCAGGGGGGTAGCTTGAGGCTCTGTCTAAGAAAAAAAAAAAAAAGAAATTGGTGATAATTTATGAATAAATATAAAAGATAAAATGAGAAATGATATTTCTCTAACTTTGTAGATTAGGAATTGGCATTTTGTTAAATTCCTAGTTCACTTTCTCAGTCCCTTCTCTTATATCCAAAATAATAGTTAATCATTCAACTGGGCAATCCATATGCATCTTCTTCCTTTTTTCCATTTTTGATCAGTTTATTTCTCAAACTTTTGAATTATATTGGAATTATCCTTTACATATCTGAAGATACCTATAGTAAGTATAGTCATGTATTTTGTGCAGTGCATTTTTCAGTACTAGCTATATTATGAAGTAAAGTCTTACTTGATTTAGACTAAAATTACATCCTCAACAAGAAACTTTATGTCATTGATAACAGCTGGAGCTCTCATATAATGTAAAGCCTGTCAACAGAAAAGTCTTTGGCGACCAACTCATAGAACCCCTTTTTGGTTTAACAAAGCCTAATTTTGTTGCTGTTCTTTGCTTTTGTACAAAGCAGATCTTCAATGTGTCTGCTTCCTTCACTGCATATACACAACCTTGTTCAGAGTTCATGGTCTTTTTATTTTTAATATGAAAGATTTCTCTACTTTAATTCACGATCATTTTATTGATATATTGGCCAGTAGAGAAATCATTTGTTATATTAAAATACTGTGGCAACTAAAACTAGATCTGTATTACATAAATGAGAAATATATTTGATAAAAATGGTAGTACTAACTTTTTTATAGGGACTATAAGCATTATCTCATCTTTTATTGCTAACCCACAAGAACACCATTGTGCTAAAGTACCTTTGTTCCAATAATGACTAGATTTGGCTTAAGTGGAAAAGATCTGATGTAAAGTTATTTACTCAGTAGGCAATGCTAAAGCATCACTGAATATTCATTTAGGATCAATATGCTCCAAAAGTTAGGTAAATCCTTTGAATATAAAATATTTCTCTAGGGAAAAAATCTATTTGTTCCTAGACACAGAAATCTTTAGTTGTTTTCTAAAGCAGATGACATGTAAGCCCAAGGCAGTGCTTAACCCATAAATTACAGAAGGGTCACATTTTGGAAACTTTAGCTATTTTGTATCCCAGTGGGATAGTCTTTGGTTTTCTTACTAAAGGCTTATGTGTTGACTCATTTCCTTTACCAATATGACAATTTCCTGCACACATTTAATGCTTTGGGCAAGATTAGAATATTTTAACTAATGTTTTAAAAATTAGAAATCTTAAAATTTGAATTATTTTATAGCCTAGCTTGTTATCATCCACAAATAAAAGTAATATTTGGGTTGTTATCTGCTTTAGTTTTTTTAATTAGTTATTTTACAATATTAGTTTCCTGTGATCTGAAAATACTGTCTTTTAACTATTCTGGGTTTTATGCTTGCATTTTTAACCACATTATGCTTATTGCATGCACTAGAGCATCGAGTAATACCTGATGTATGTTTGTTCCTTTCTTTTGGTACTAACCAGAACATGAGGTTTTTAACTGTGAACAGTACTTTAGCTGTAGCTATTAATAGAAAGTATTTGCTTAACTAACTTATGACCTTTTTTGCTAATGCTTCATGGTTGTCCTACAACCATTTAGGACGCTGCATTGGGATACAGATCCATCAGTTCTTCAGCTTCACTCAGATTCCGATTTGGGGTATTGAATAGATTTATTACCTTCCCTCTTTAATAATTAATTTGATTCTTTGTGAAACTTTCCTAATTTCATTTTGCTTAAGTTTCTAATATTGTAGTATATAATATAATAGGACAAAAGTTATATTTTACTGTGACACCTCATTTATCCTGTATAATTAGTGAAAGAAATATTCTAAGTATGTGATTTTTCTGGGTACCCTAAGCCCATTTAAGTGTACAAATTTTCTTTATTATTTCTATATTTTTACATAAATTTTCTAGGATATTAAAAACTTCCCAGACTTTTTCTAATATATAATCTACATCTAATTAAACCTTTTCTGGGTTAGTTGATACAAATATTAATTTATTTTCCTGTATTCTGATGATTTCGAAGGTTTTGAGAGGAATAGAGATGTTGGTCTCTACTCTGTGGTCCCAGATTGCTATTCATTCATTCACTCACTCAATGTTTATTCTAGACTCCAAAGCAAATTATAAATGTTTGCTGTTGCCATTGTACCTAATTCAGACGCCTATTTGCAGCTTCTAAAACATGTGACCATATTTTTGGAACTGTGTCTAAAGTACACACAAGGCATATAAAAAATTACATGAGCTGCTTGTACTTTAACTGGAAGACCTCTCTATTGGCTTGTACTGAGGCTTCTTCTCCCCGACACCTCCCCCCCCAATAGCTTCTTTATTTTTAATAAAAATGGCTTTGGATAAGTGAGGTATTACATCCCTACTTTTCTTCCCCCAGATCTTGGAATGTTTTGTTAATTTGCTTTAGTATTGTTAATTTTTGTCTGTTACACTCTATATGCTTTCAAGTTAGTAACTTGCTCCTAGTATTGCTGGCTTGAACATTTCTTTCCAGATATGTGAGTGATTTACTTTTCATATGATTTGCATCTTAGAACTAAGAATAAAGAGTCTCTTATTTCAATTTTAGTCTTAGAATACTAGATTACTTCAAATGTATTTTAAAATGTTCTTATGGCATCCATTTGGGACCTTAGAGAAAATTAATTTTTAAAATGTACTAATTTTATTTAAAAAAAGTACTACTTTTATACTTTGTATTGGATTTGGATTTAGTTACTAAACAGAATTGAATAGGATGTTTATATAAGAAAAAAGTTACTGTATTACATATGTTTCAGATACCCTACTTGATATTCAGGAAGTTGCAGCAGTACCTTTCTTGAATATCCTTTCAGGATAGCTTCATAATTGAGCTCTTTGGGAGTTTGAAAGCATACTTTACTTGGTTTGGAATTTAAATGTTTAATATAATGAATTATAAAATATCCTCCCCCCCCATAGCTAATAAATATTTTTCTTTTGGTCCATTTTTTTTCAGCTACAATTTTCTTCTTCCATTTGTCAAAAAAGAATATATTCCCTCTAACTAAAACAGAATTGACTTTAGTAGGTTTATGATATTCAAGAGATTTGTTGCTTTAGCTTAGAGACTAGATCTTGGTTTGCCCACATATGAATTGATACTGACCGTGCAGAAATTTTAGATCTTTCATTTTAAAGTCCAGTTTATAGTGTGATTCTCAATTTCTGCCACATACATAGTACAAGAGTAAGAAAAAGGCTTTTAACAGAAACCTTTCAGTCCTAAAGCTGAAGTTTCCTAATGATGAAGGGGATTAAATATGGTCTGAGTAAAATCATATATTTGACTCTTTGAAAAGTACAGAATCATATTCCTGCTAAAAACAGTTCTTGTACGCACTCTTATTCAGTAGTCCACTTTGAAATTCCTGTCTTCTTGTTCTATTATTACCCACATACTTGTTCTGTTTACTTTTTAAAATGAAAAATACCTTGAATGATTCAGAAATACTTTTTGGTTTGCTGTGTTCTAATTCTTTGATAAAACCAAATCACTTCATTCTTGATCTAAAATTTCTTGAGTAAAACAGGGATATAGATTATAATCTTGGATGTAAGTGACAATTTTTAAAGACAACATGGTTTGATGTAATTAAAATGTATCGTTTGTATTCACTTAATTTAGACGCGGACCTATTAAGCTTGGAATGGCTAAAATTACACAAGTTGATTTTCCTCCTCGAGAAATCGTCACATATACAAAGGAAACTCAGACTCCGGTTATGGCTCAACCCAAAGAAGGTGAATATCTATCCTTAATGTGATTATCATTACATTATTAAAAATATTTTTTTTGTTTTATTTCTTTTTTGCTTTTGTTTTTGTGGCATATTTTCTTAAGAAAACATTAGAAAACTAATGCTTTTTGGGTTTTTTATTTATGAATTTTTCTTAGAAAATTTAAACATTTTTCTTTTAGAAGTTAACACTGTAACCTGTATGTATGGTTTTCAATTTTGTTGACATAAATTTAAGTCTTTCAGTCTTCATTTTGTCATTGATAAATACTGCTTTTAGAAGCAGAAAAGTTGAAGAATGGCATTAGTTTATGTCACTGAGCATGATTTTTCCCCCCAAAAGAATGTATGCCACACATGTAAATTATTTTCTTTAAAGCATACTGCATTCTGATGTTACTCATGCTAATGAACAAATTTAGACCTAGTTCTTAAAGGTCTTCTTCTTATGATGTAGGGGCTCTACTATGTTGATTATTTATTTATATATTTAATGGTTTTTTTTTTTTTGAGACAGAGTGTCATTACGTCGCCCTCGGTAGAGTGCTGTGGCGTCACAGCTCACAGCAACCTCAAGCACTTGGGCTTAAGCAATTCTCTTGCCTCATCTTCCCAGGTAGCTGAGACTATAGGTGCCCGCCACAATGCCCAGCTATTTTTTTTTTTTTTTTTTTTGCAGTTTTTTGCCAGGGCTAGGTTTTAACCCACCACCTCCAGCATATGAGGCTAGCGCCCTACTCCTTTGAGCCACAGGGGCTGCCCTGCCCAGCTATTTTTTGCTGCAGTTGTCATTGTTGTTTAGCTGGTCTGAGCCAGGTTCAGACCTGCCAGCCTCCATGTATGTGGCTGGCACTGTAACCACTATGCTACAGGCTCTGAGCCTGTGTTGATTATTTAGTAGCCTTTAATCTGTGTGTGATGTGGGAAGTGTGCACAGACATATTGAATTTGGAGTCCTTTTGGTTCTTAAATCATGAAGAGTTATAATAGCTAAAGAATTAAGCATAAAGTACTATGTAGGTACTAATAAACTAATGCATTTATGTTATATATAAATATAAAAGAGGTTTACATGAGATTCCTAATACAGGCCCACAGTCTCTTATCTGAAACCTTTGGGGCCATATATGTATTAGAAATGAGATTTTTTTTTTTTGGATACAGGAATCTTACGCTGTCAGGCTGGAGTGCTGTGCCCTCATCACAGCTCACTACAGCCTTAAGCTTCTAGGTTCAAGTGATCCTCCTGCTTCAGCCTCTTGAGTAGGTAGGACTACAGGCGTCTACTGTGACACCTGGCTAATTTTTCTATTTTTAGTAGAGATAGGGTCTCACTCTTGCTCAAGCTGGTCTCAAACTCCTAAGTTCAAGGGATCTTCTCACCTCAGCTTCCCAGGGTTATAGGTGTGAGCCACTGTGCACAGCTGAGAATTTTTTATATTTTAGAAAAGTAATAAAGCATATATTATATGTTAATGCTGCAGCAGCATCTTAGGTATGAATATTTTGACAGCAAAAGATATGAACATATTAAGTGAGATAAGTAATGATTCTAAATAACATTATCTCTGGTCATGTCGGAGTTTACCACAAAATGAATTATGGACTTTAGAGCCATTGACAATTTTGAAATTGTGCATAAGGTCTTTTGGACCCATAATAAATTATCCTTTTAATATTCTATGCATAAGGAATATTTTTTATACTTGGCCAAGAAAATTCCTTTTTCCCATAGAAAATTAAGCATAGAAACTTAATCAGAAATTTAAATTTGTTTTTGAAATTTTAGGTTGGTTTCTATTTAAGAATTATTTAACAAATTTCAGAACTCACCAAGAGACAAAATTGGCGAAATCACAGTTGGAATGAAAATTAAACTTGGATAGGCAGTATAATCCATGCAGAAGTAATGTGAGTTACCAAATTGGAGATAACAATTGGTCTTACCTTTCCTTCATATATTTTTACAGTGTCTGACCCTTTTCTTTTTAAAAGTGGTTTTTATTCTACCTTGTTTTTCTTTTTCCACATTCTAGCCATCTTCTTGCTTTCAAGTTTACTCTCTAAGTTAGTAGTACTGTTTCTGAACTGAAGTGCTTTGCTGTTTTAAAGCACCTACTGTGAATGAAATTGACTAGGACCATGTGATCTCAGTCAATTTCCTTCTCTGCAGGTAAAAAGCTTCTCTTGGCAGGAGTGTGGTAGCCACAGATATACTCCTGACAAAGTTACTTTATTCCTTTACCTGTAAAAAGTTTTAACTCTTTTGAAAATGGCCTTATTCTTTTCTTACCCACCTTTGCAGCCTTTTCTAAAAAGAAGGTTCTTTAAAGGAGGAAGAAATCCTAAATGTTATCTAATCTAATGAGCCTGTTTACATCTGAGGAAACAGAGGTTCAGGGAAGTTAATGGCTTTATCTGGAACCTGGCATTTGATTTCTAGTGAAGTACCATTTTTCTTTTTTTTCTTTTTTTTTTTTTTTTTTGAGACAGAGCCTCAAGCCGTCCCCCTGGGTAGAGGGCCGTGGCATTACAGCTCACAGCAACCTCCAACTCCTGGGCTCAAGCGAGTCTCCTACCTCCGCCTCCCAAGTAGCTGGGACCACAGGCGCCCGCCACAACGCCCGGCTATTTTTTGGTTGCAGCCATCATTGTTGTTTGG
>CAUYTI010086298.1:0-67743 GCA_963575145.1 Galago senegalensis | reverse complement strand
TCCCATTCTGAGGGCTGTCTGCTTGCTTTACTTACTGTGTTCTTGGTTGTGCAGAAGCTTTTTAGTTTGATCAGATCCCAGTAATGTATTTTTGGTGTTGCTTCAATTGCCCAGGATGGGGGGGGGTCCTCCTCATAGAGTATTCTCCCAGGCCAATTTCTTCAAGTGTTTCTCCTGCACTCTCTCCAAGAATCATTATAGTTTCATGTCTTAAGTTTAAATCTTTTATCCAGTGAGAGTTAATTTTTGTTAATGGTGAAAGGTGTGGGTCCAGTTTCAGTCTTCTACAAATCACCAGCTATAATTCTCCCAGCACCATTTGTTAAATAGGGAATCTTCCCCCACTGAATATTTTTGATGGGCTTATCAAAGATCAAACGATGATAAGTGTCTGGGTTCATTTTTTGGTTCTCAATTCTGTTCCATACGTCTAGCTCTATATTTTTGTGCCAATACCAGGCTGTTTTGATCACTATAGATTTATAGTACAGTCTGAAGTCTGGTAGTGTAATTCCTCCTGATTTGTTTTAATTTCTGAGTAATGTCTTGGCTATTTGAGGTTTTATCTAGTTCCATATAAAACAAAGTACTGTTTTTTCTAGGTCTTTAAAGTATGACAGTGGTGCTTTGATAGGGAGTGCATTAAATTTGTAAATTGCTTTAGGTAATATAGACATTTTAACAATGTTGACTCTTCCCAGCCATGAGCATGGTATGTTTTTCCATTTTTTAATGTCTTCAACTATTTCTTTTCTTAGAGTTTCATAATTCCCTTTATAGAGCTCTTTCACATCCTTTGTTAGGTAATTTCCCAAAGATTCCATCTTCTTTGGCACAACTAAAAGGGAATAGAGTCCTTGACTTTTTTTTTTTTGGTTTGACTATTATTGGTATATATAAAAGCTACTGATTTATGAATATTGATTTTGTATCCTGAGATGCTACTATATTCCTTTATCACTTCTAAGAGTTTTGTAGTTGAGTCCCTGGCATCTTCCAACTATAAAATCATATCATCTGGGAAGGGTGAAAGTTTAATCTCCTCTGACCATATCTGTATACCCTCAATTGCCTTCTCTTGCCTGATTGTGATGGCTAAGACTTCCATTACAATGTTAAAAAACACAGAATTACTTTTATACAAGTCATCTTCAGGATTGCTGTCCTTATATCCATCATGAGATCATGTGATGCAGACTGCAACTAGTAAGCATTAGGTTTTGAGATGGAGCTGAGTGGTTTAAGAAAGGTCTTACATATTTGGAAATCTGGCTGAAAACTGAATGCAGAATTTGAAGTGTCTAATGAGCTTCATCAGGACCTTCTGGCCTGTAGTTCATCATATCTATTACATACATCATCCAAATCTCTTCTGCAGGAGAACATTGATTAAATATTTTCATTACTTAATATCCTTGTCATAGCAGTGATAGCTGAAATCAGTAGCCTGGTGAATGGAAATAAATGACTTTAGAAATATGTAAATGAGTAACAATATGTACAAATCTGATAAAAGCTTTAACATTGGGCCTTTGCCATTGAATAGTCCAATAATAATAGCACTTGCAGAAATATGTGTATGTATGTGTACGTGCATGCGCACATCTGTGTGTATTTGTACTTTTTATATGTATCAGGGCTGTCCGAAAATTATCCAGAATATGATGAGAAAATAGAGGCATAATGGCTGGATACTTTCTGGACAGCTCTCATATGCATATAAATTTTGATTGATTTTTAAGCTATAATATTCTATGCATAATTTTCTCAGTTTGCTCTATATAATTTAAAACTTTTGAGAATTTTGGTTTTAAACTTTACAGTAATGTATTTCAAAGTTCTGGGTCTCAGTTCACTTTATTTCCATACGTGCTTTTGTCTATTTCATTGAATATAGCTGATGATCTTCATTTATTCTCGCTTGCTTCAAATCTTACATGGAACAAATATATTTAATTAACATACAAAACCTCAGCCTCAATGAATCTGGGAAACATAATTCTTACTTTACTAGGTTTTGAAGTATAATAAACTACACTTGTGGAATAATTGTGGACTAGGTTTGCAGACACTGTGAGCCCACTTTGAGACAGACTTGGGCCAAAACTCTACCTTCTTGTTTCCTGCTAGCTTCAGTGGTGTCTACACTAAATAATGTTAAAATAACAAAAATACCTTAAATTATGTACAGGAGGCACCAAAACACCTAAGGAGGTAAGATTTTGAAATTGATTTTTTTTACCACGAGACCCTTTCACCTTCACTTTTACCATGTAATAAAAACAGTTGCACGGATATTCTTTAGCCAAATACAGAAAAATGTATTGGCTATGGAAGCACAATTTTGGGGGGAGAGCAAATGCTTTGGTAGGCCTATGATGAAACCTTTGATGAATTTCAGCTTTGAAATAGATTGTTGCATTTAGCATATGATGGAATCTCCACTTGGCAGAGTTCCAGGTAGTAATTAATCACTGGAAAAAGGCAATACATTGCTTAAATAAGTAACAGGCTAAAATGATAATCACATGCTAGAGCCATGGGGATCTTCATTGGTGGCTAATTGATTATGAGGTCCCCAGGGCTCTAATAAGGACCACATCTTTTCCAACACCAGCAGGGTCACTACTAAAGTTTTGAGACAGACTGTGTTATGGTCCACTATTTCACTTCCAAGAGGCACAGTCAACAGCATTCTTTCTGATTCACCTGCGCAAGTTCCCACTTGCTCAGCTTATCAGTGTTCTGGGAGGGCTTTATTTCTTTCTGTCTGCATGCATTTTGTGTTTCTTCAGTTTTGTATATCTCAAAACTTTTGTAATGACCCATGTAAATAGACAGGCTTGTAAAGTCTTCCTTCATTCTACAGCCCTGACAACAATCAGAGCTAGATCTGGAAAAACATTATGGTTTGAGACACATGACTGAGAATCATGGTCACTTTTCTGATTCCCAGGTATGAGCCAGTTCATAAGTCCTTGTAGAAATACACTGAGACAATGAAATAAGTACATGTGCATTGTATAAGTTTCTGTCCTTGCTTTTGCAGAGACATCTACAGCCATCTACTAGTACGAGTCTGAATTGGAGAAAGAAAATTCCAAGAAATTGTGGGGAATATTTACTGCTGGCTTTGCACTGTATAAGTCTCTAAAGACATAGAAGATGACTTTAGGGGCTATTGGAGACCAGGGCTTGAGTGGAGTTTGAACCCATGTCCGCCTCACAGTGGGTCCCAGTGCTTACAAAGCTACCATGATTATTTCTCTGGTTCTGGAAGCCTGGCTATCACAGACACACTTGGCTGCTGTCACATTACCTACACTAACTCTCTGACAAGAGCAATGAAGACTATTAATGTAAGAAGGTCCAACAGTAAGACTCTGGAGCTGCATCTCTAACTTAAATAGTTAAATGTAAGCAGCACTATATCCCAAAGTGAAATGCAACCAATACCTAAAACCATAAATGATTCAGGGATGTCCATTTTATTCCCAAATAAGCCAATTATTTCTCCATGCAGAAGGTGAAGAGGGACAGGAGAATGATAGATTATTGTGGTGATTCAAATTATGCCTATTGTTTCACTTATGATCTCTTTTCTAACCTCTCCTCCTCCATTCTGTACTCTCTAGGTACTAATTATTTTTTTGGAAAATAATTTTTCAAATTATTTGAATAAATAGAGAGTACTAGAAACAAATTGCTTCACCTGAAAGGTACAGCAACATACCTTTGCCATTCGGCTTCAGGGCAATGCCAACGGTCTGGTCTTACAGACTGTGATAATCTAAACCATGATTGTCTCATCACTCCACATTACTCCGGTTCTCTCTGAATATCATGCTACAGCATCTGTTCGGCAGGAATTAGCAGGCACTCTTGATACCTGGTTTGGCAGATTGTATTTTTCCAAAATGGCCCCAGCAATCTCTCTTATCCCACATTTGTCTTACAGTTTGATTCTGACACTTCTCCCACTGAGAACTGAAGGTCTGTGTTTCCTTCTCTGAAAGTGGGTGAGCTTATCTAACTTCTTCAACCAGGACCACACATCAGAACTGGTGCTATTCATCCTACTAGGCTAGGTTATGAAAGATGAAATGTTTTTCATGTTATTAAGTAGAATTCTTGTGCTTGAAGCCTTCATCTGCTGTATAAATGGACAGATTATCCTGTTGGAGAAAAGTGAAAAGATCACACAGAGAGTCCTGAAAGCTGTGAAGAGAGAGACCCCAGATTTCTGCCAGCTGCTCCTGCACCCTATCTTTTCCAACACCAGCTGCAATCTGATCACAACTAGAGGAGCCATCTCAAGTCAGAAATGCCCAGGCAAACCCTTCCCACTAGAATTGCTGAAACCACGAAAGATAATAAAATGATTGTTGTTCTTCCAAGTCACTACATTTTAGAGTGATTTGCTGCACATCAATAGGCAACACAAGCACCTGGTGAGATACAGGCCTGTCAAGGGTGGAATAGAAACACAATGAAAATTTATACGCTTGTCATCTCAGAGAAATTTCTGGTCCTCGTGTAGTTCAGGGCATGTCAGGATATTACATCCAAGGGGAAAGACACATTTCTATATTTTGCACAGCTCTTACGACTTAAGAAAGGACTTTGGAGTTTTGGAAGGGAACAATTTATCACATGTGGGAGCAGCTAAACTAGGCTGCATTGTAAGCAGTTCTGTCTATCTACCACTGGGCTTCATGTCACAGCAGATACACAGTTGTTCAAATTCTCTGTGGTTCAATGAGATACTCTAGGGATACTGTGGAAAGTCCCATTAAAAGAATCCCAATGTGGGCCTCCTGGGCTGTGGTACAGAGTTGCACCTTTTTCAGAAAATATTTATTCTTTTTTTAAAGAAACAGCCTTTGGCTTGCCATTGAGCCCCAGAGAAACCACGTGACCATGCAAATTGAGCTTTCATCATAAATGGGGTGGCATAAGACCTAGTGAGACATGTATGTGAGAAGTTAGTCATTATAAATTATAAAGCTAGGTTTTGGAGGCACCAATATGGTGCATGGTCAATTGGTGCATACTCTTGGTACAGTTATTTTTGCTACATTGCCTATGATTTATCCCCTCACCCAGAAAGTATGTTTTTATGGGGACTAAGGAAACTGTTCAAGATATTTAAAGATATTTTTGTTCAATAACCTGGAACCAGTCTGAAGTGGAGTGCTGCCTACAGGCATGCACCTTCCTTGGGAGATATTCTTGAAATGCAATAAGGCAAGGAAATCCTCCCAATGGTCAGACTTTCAAGTGATACATCTGGATTGCCCACTTTTCTTAGAAGAAGAAATGCCAGTAGTAGGGGCGGAAAGTTGTAAAGAGAATGGAGGGATTAGTTTCAATGAAAAAGAAGAAGAATTGAAAGTGTATGCCAATGGAAGGCCAAAAAGTTATCCAGAACATGAAAATATTTATATTCTGTGTGAATTCTCTACAAGGGGACGCCTAGGGTTCTTGAAACCATTTCAGATGGTGAACAAGGTCAAAATTATTTTTATAACAATATCAATACTCACATTCTTTCACAAGTGTGGAGTTGTCCGGAGGATATATGATATATGGTATTTTAACACTCTAAAAATAGAATCAGATATGAGACTCCAGCTGTTTCCTAGTAAGCCAGCCATTAAAGAGATTTGCCAAAATGTAAAGTAATGTCAGGCCCATCAGCCACTATTTTATTTTTTATAAAAATATGTTGCTTGTGTTAGTATGAAATGGAATTATTATTGTTATAGTTGCACGAATTTAAAAATACATTTCAAAATTTCTCAGTTTCAATTTCTAACATATTAAATATTGATAGACACTACTCCTAGAAATAGAATACTGTGACATCCATGGTAGTTTTTTGGGAGAATGAAGGGATGCTGATACCAAAAGTTTAAAAACCATTGTCCTGGCCTATCATCTGTCTCATTGCATTTGTTTATGCCTTCTGATCCTCTTTCCTAAGCATTAGTCCACTAAATTGTGTTCTATTGAATTTTAACCACTTTTTCAACTTATCAAGGTTATTTGAATCTAGATCTTGACGATTAAAGTTTCACTGTTTATCTTCCCCCCATTTTCATTGCTCTACAAGTGAACAGAGCTCTGTGTTTAACCAGATAGCATCTTGATAAAAATGCTTTATCACCCTTGGCACATGGGTCATGGCTGAGAACACACTGGTAATGGCTCTTCACCATGGGTCACCAACAGATGATGCATCAGTCCTGCACTTACATGTTCTTTATTACTGATCAGGTTTTCTGGGACAAAAACAAAAGCCACGCCAAGGTCATATTGGCTGTGCCAGATTGTAATCTTTATTGTATTTATTTATTTATTATTATTTTTTGAGACACAGTCTCACTATGTCACCCTTGGTAGAGTGCCATGGTGTTAGAACTCACAGCAACCTCAAACTCTTGGGCTTAAGCGATTCTCTTGCCTCAGCCTCCCAAGTCGCTGGGACTACAGGCGCCCACCACTACACCCAGCTATTTTTTGGTTGTAGTTGGCCCAGGCTGTATTCAAACCCGCCAGCTGCAGTGCATGTGGGTAGCACCCTAGCCACTGAGCTACAGGCTTCAAGCCCAGATTATAATCTTTAAATATCCCAAGTGTCTCCTTCCATTAAGCTTCTTTGTGCTTCACAGACAAGAGTGAGAAGTTGTACAGTTGTGGACCTCAGCTGCTGTGGTTCTTTCCTTCACATGCCATCTCCTCCCCACCCCAGTATCTGTCTGCTTTTACATAGTCTCAGTACCTGGAAATAGAAGTATTTTTTGAAGAGAATTTATAATAATTATCTAAAGTTTAGTTCAGTATAAGAGCAACTGCCATTATCAAACTACCATTTGATTTTTGAATTTTTTTAAATTTCAGATTAACATATAGGTACAAATGATTTAGGTTACATTGTTTGCATTTGTTAGCAAAAGTCCAAGTTGTTGTTGAGACCGTCACCTCCATTTGATTTTTTAAGAATAATCCATTTTATTTATATGTTAAGTCCCTGGTGTAAGGAAAAAGACAAATGAGTAAAAGATTCTTTAAAGTTATAATCAAGTATAAATTATAAATTTAAGTCATCACTAATCATAGTTTTATTTTATTAACTCTTTCACAAACACAAACGTGTAAATTCTTGAAGATAGAAATCTTTCTTTCTCTAAGGACTAAATTAATAACGAATACTGCTTCTTCTGGGAAAATAATGGTTGAGGTAATTTCAACACTTAACTTCACTCCCAGCACACTACCCAGTTTTAGGAGTGTGATGATTAATTTTTCGTATCCATTTGGGTGTGGTATTGTGTCTGGTTATTTGGTTAAATGTCAGTCTAGATATTGTTGTGAAGGTATTTTTCAGATGTGATTAACATTTGGAATCTTTAAGTAAGTAGATTGTTCTTTGTAAATGTAGGCAGATCTCATCCAATAAGTTGAAGGCCTTAACAGCAAAGACTGAAGTTTCTGGAAAAAGAAGGAATTCTGTCTCTAGACTGCCCTTGCTGAAGTTTCTAGACTAAAACTCTGCCTGACAGGTTTTACACTTGCCAGCTCCTACAAATGTGTGAGCCAATTCCTTAAACTGCATCTACAAATGCATTATTAGTTCCATTTCTCAGGGCAACTTTGACGAATACAAGAAAATACTGACTAATTCATATTTTTCAGAAATTGAGATACTGATGCTCGTTTTTGACAAATTTTAAACAACTTCATTTCTATCCCATAAGCACCCTTCTGACTTCTCTGTTGATTCTGTAATTTCTTTCAGTGGACACTTTTATAACCACAGACACACATAAAAATAGAAAAATATTTAACATTTATTGGCACCATTTTCTTTCTAGAAAATTTTAAAAATGGGAGGATTTAAAGAATAATCTTTTATTACTTTGCTTTTAAATAATTTCATGTTGAAAGAAATGTTCAAGATATAAAAGAAATAGAACATGAATCTCCATGAGTGTTCAGGAACTAGAAAGATGACACACCAACATCACACTTTAAGAGTTCCAAATTATCCATGAACTTGGATTTTTTTGTTATTTTTAATCTCAAATTCACCATCTTCCATAAGGTCAGTTTGCTTTAATACAAGATGTGACAGAAATCAAAGATGATGACATCGAGTCAATGTTCTGTCGTTTCTTTCTTATGTTTTACCTTTTGTTGAAACAAAATTACGAGATATAAAGTTGTTAAATTATTCAGGAGTGACAACACAATTTAACTCTGGAGCCAAGTAACATAAGCAGCATTACGTCTTCTTAAATACATTGTGGAAAGAGAAAACGTCATGTCAAAATGACTGTCCTCACTCTACAAAGGCCTATGGCCCCAGCGTGTGGCTGGGTTTCAGGTTCACTTCCAGGTAGGAATGGGAGGTAACACTGATCTTTTCAACGTGAATATTTGGTTTATGAGCATTGCACAGATCATAACTTACAGGTAAATTTGTCACTTTCTTGTGGATATTAAACCAAGAAAAACCTAGAACAGTTTATCATGTGCTCAAGGGAGAGGTTCTCAGCATTTACATTTGCGGAGACTGCGCGTTTATTAGAAGGCGGACCACCCCGCAGCCGTGTGTGCACGGCAGCCCCCGGGCTCCCTGTGCTTGGGCACCAGGCAAAGCCATCGCAGCCCGTGCACCTGAGAAACGCAGCGAGGGCAGCAGCGGCTCCTGGGAGCATCGCCGGAAAAGCTGTTCCTGGGATGTTCCTCCCCTGTGCGGCTCTGAAGGAGAGCGTCCTGATCTTTCATTGTCCAGCAAAGGCAAAAAGATTGAGAGTAATTATTTACAGCTTGAATGGAGAATTGCCAGAGAAAAGCAACCAGGAAATTAGTACAGCTGGGCCAACCTTGCAGTGAGCACAGAGCAGGCTGCACAGAGGCCGCAAACGCCACTGAAAGGCCCGTGGGTGAGCGGCCGGCTGGGCACCATCCCAGCGCTGCTGAGCTAGGGCGAGTTTCACTGAAGGAATGATTTTTACCTCCTTTCTGTTTTTTCAACACGCTGTCTGCTTTCTTGAAGAAGTTAGTTCACCAGGGTGACTGGTAGGATCACGCCTATGATTTATCCTATAAGGGTACATGTGAATCTTTCTAAACGTAGAATATAAATGTCTTAACACAACAACTAAGAAAATGACATGAAGGCTATGCTAACCAATTGGATGAAAGTATTTCAAATTGTATACAGAAACAACACACTGTACCCCACGAGAGTATTAATGTACACAGCTATCATTCATTGAAAAATAAAAAATAAAAAAAAATAAAGAATATGAAAAATGTGTGAAAAAAAAAGTACAGTAAAGCTTTCCAGATATCTGAGATTGGCTTGGCACCTGTGGCTCAAGTGGCTAAGGTGTCTGCCACATACACCTAAGATAGCGGGTTCGAATCCAGCCCAGCCTGCCAAAACGCGGCTGCAACCAAAAAAATAGCCCGGCATTGTGGCTGGCACCTGTGGTCCCAGCTACTTGGGAGGCTGAGGCAGGAGACTTGCTTGAGCCCAGGAGTTGGAGGTTGCTGTGAGCTGTGATGCCACGGCACTCCACCCAGGGGGACAGCTTGAGGCTCTGTCTTAAAAAAAAAGTAGATATCTGAGATCAAGCCAATTTATGGCTTGTAAAATAGTAAAGATTGTTCTATGGTGGTATGAAGGCACGTTTTCAGATAACAGCCCTTTTCTAAGAATCACCTTCAGCTGAACGCTGAATTGGCATGTGCCATCCCAGCCCATTGTGAGGGTCTAGCTGTAAAACCTCAGCAGAGGTGCCCAATCTGTGGCCCTCGCAGGCCACATGCTCATTTTTTGAAGACTTTTACAGCTTATCTGTGGTGTCAGATGTCATGAAAAACATGCAAGGACCTTTTTGTGCTAATCAGTTTTCATAAGTGTTTGTGTATTTAATGTGATTCAAGACAACTCTTATTCATCCAACGTGGGTCAGAGAAAAAAAAAAAGGTTGGACACCCTTGCTCGACTCAGTAGAGCAAGACTCTAGTTCAGGTAGGACCTGTAGGATCTTCACAGGTTATGTAACTTTGGGGTTCTGAGAAATGGTTTTCTAGACACTAAAGCCATGTTCCCCAAGAAAGAAACTTTTTAGGGGCCTGTGGGTGATGGGTATTAACAAGTAGGCTGAGTTGGAAAACCTTATAATTATTATGAACAGACATAAAATACCCCAGAGATTCTTAGGCAAATGGAGGACGTCTTGGAGAGGGCCTGTAGTTCTATAGGGGACCTCGAATCATGTCTGACAACAGAATCTATAAATCCTTGTCACTGGAATCTGAATGGAAGTCATAGTTTGGGGAGGTCTGGGGACTTCTGAGTTATATATATTAATAAAATTGGTATATATTTGCCTTTTCCCATTACTTTACTCAGATGATATTGAGCAAACATCCCCTGAATTGCCTTGTAACATAATGTCACTTATTCTCATTTATACATTAACAACTCAATTGAATAGTACTACACTTGACTTATTTCTATTTATTTTCTTCACTGTTAATAGCTTCCATTTTTTTTATATTTCTGTAACACATAAAAGAGTTATTTATGAACACACAGTGAAACACAGAAAACTATTCAAGCTATCAACTATTCCTGAAAAAACAAACAAACAAACAAACAAAAAAACAAATACTGGCCCTGCTAATGACGTCTTTGAATATACGTGTTATATTTAAAGTGGAAAATCATCAGACATCATAACTTGCATATTACTGCAGTTATTGCCTCACGGTCTTTTTATAATTTAGATCTGGGTTTATCTTCCCCAAACCCTGACATCTGGGTGAGGCAGATGTTATAATATTATTCTCATGTTATTTATAAGAAACTGAGAGTAGCTTTATCAGGCTTCCTGGGTGAGAAAGTTATGGAGCAAACGTAGGTCTTGAAACCAGGGTGTGGGAAAACCAGTCTGACCATTTATTTATTCAGGAAATATTAAGTATCTATCATCCAGTGTTCCAAGTGCTGGTCTATGTGGCTGACATCAAGGAGAGAAGTGACTAGAATTCTTGCTCTCATGAGGTTTACATTCTCAGGAGATAGACATCGACTATATAGATGACACTCTGTGAAGTACACGGTGGGAGGGATGGTGACAGGGGCAGGAGAAACAGAAAGCGGAGTGGGCAGATTGCATGCGTGTGTGCAGGCGCACAGGTATGCAGGGGTGGAGACTGGTATTTTGAAGCCTACCAGACAGATTTCAATGAGAAAAGACCCGAAGGACTTGAGGGATGAGAGACATGGTTATTGGGGGGAAAGCATTCCAGGCAGAAGGAACAGATAGTGCAGAGCCCCAAGGCATGCCTAGGATACTAGATGATTGTCAAAGACACTAGGCAATCTTTCCCCAGATGACATCTTCTTTGTCTCTGTAAGGGAATTTTTAGACCCTGTGTGAAACGTGGGTTTACTTTCCATTGGGAAGGGGGAATAAAGTTGGTTTTGATCCCAGCAGTTCTGAGAAGACAAGCTGAGCTGAGGCACTCTTATTCACAGTGACAATGACACGCAGTAATAATAACATACAACGGCAACGATAAAACATACCCAGAGACTATAGGCAAACACTTTGGGTGTGGGTGGGACCCCAAGGGACGTTAGTGATATGAATCCAGCGAATGGCAACAGGGCATGGGCTGGAGCGTCATTCTGCTGAAGCACAAACCTCATAAATGATTCTGGCTTTCCAGAGGGTTGTGCTGAGCAAAGCGGGGAGGGATGCTGTGGCTGCACCCTAATCTGGAGCCGCTCCTGGTGTCTGCCATGGCCCAGTGCTGTGCAGACACAGAAGAGAGAGGAGGTGCTCAGCAGACCCACTGGTTCCCAAGTAGCTTTCCCTAGGAAAGCCAAGGTGCTTCAACTTAGAAACTGTGCCCTGAGCAGCCTTTGTGTACAGTTCTCCACTGACAGTTTCCCATTGTCTGCTGCAGTAGTTTTGAAGTGTGGTCCTAGGAGAAGCAACCTCAGGGTCATCTGGGAATGTTAGAACCACAAATTCTCAGGCCCCACCCAACTTGTATTGAGTCAAAAACTCTGGGGTTGGGGCCCAGAAATCTGTGCTTTATCAGGCCCTCAGTTGATTCCAGTGCAAGCTAAAGTTTGAGGACCATTAGTCTACAGGAGGGAAAACCAAGTGCCTACCTGGAAAGCATGCTGGGGCCTGTCCGTTGGGCCTCCACCTGCTCCTGCAGCCTCCTCCTGTCCTCCTTCCCAGGGCAACCCATCCCTCCAGGGTCACCCAGTCGTCCTTTGCTGTCTTTGTTTCCTGGATGCTTTGCCTTTTGTCCTTTTGTTGAAATCTGACCTAATCTTCCAGACCCAGCTGGCACATCCCCACCTTGGTTACTCCACAGCGTATTACTGATAATCAGCCCCGTTCGTAACCACTGACCTTAGGCAGCACGAGAGCTCATTATCTTCTCATCTTCCTTCCTTTCTAGGCTGTGGACTCTGTGCCGACTGAGGCCTTGCCTTATAACTCTGGGTGGTACCTGTAGTGTCAACAAGCTGCCTGGCCTAAGGTGGCTTATGATACTGTCTTGTACTGTTGCTGTTGAAGGGTGAGGAATTAGGCCACCAACAACTACTGAGATTTTAGCAGACATGTACGAATAACAACTGTCACTTTAGAAAGCCAAGAGCAGTGCTGACAAAAGGGATTCCCAGGAAAGCATCTTGATGAGAGGACAGGCTTGGTCTGATCACAAGGTGGTCTCTGGGGAAGATGGACTATAAAGGGGAGGCTTGAGCTCTGGGTAGAAAGAGGAGCTGTCAGGGTACTGGAGTTCCAGGAGGAAACTGAAAGGCAAGAGCTGAAACTGGGAACAGAGGTCAGGGAGCCCCAAAGGCAAAGTTGGCCCAGATTGTCTGTCAGACGGTCAAGCCAATAGCCAAGGTTGGGGCTGTTATGGTGGGGCAGAGCTTGTGGTCAGACAACCTAAGGAAGAATCCTGTTTCTCACAGTTAATTGTGTGACCCTGCATGTCGTTGCCTTTCTGAACCTCAGATACAGTACATGTAAAGTGGGGATACTCCAAAGTAGGAGTTAACATTTAGTGAGCATCTGCACAGGTTCTGTCTTTTAATCTTCATAAGCACTTTATGAAATTGGAATTTGGATTTCCCACTTTATAGCATGAAGAGACTTGCTTAGAATCAGATAGTGAGGTAAAATACGAGAGTCTGAGCTTGGGCTGAACCATCAGACCCTGGAGCCTGAGTCATTTGCTATTATGCTACATTACTTCCTTAGGGGCCCAGGGAGATTAAATGAGATATTTGTGTAAAGCTTCCAGCGAGGAACGAAATGATAGTCACAAATTTCCTAGGACCAAGTTGGCTTTGGGATGTGGAAGAAATCGTCTCTGAACATGGGAAGAACTTTGACATGAACGTCAAGTCTCTTCTTGTTTCTATGTCCTTCCCTTGGCTGTGGAAATCTTTCTCCTAACTCTGCTTCATTGCTTATTAATCTTTTCTCACTTGAAGTTAACCAAATCCTTATTTCCAGAAAGAAAATCCTATTTCAGAGCAGTCTTAATCTAGTTGCTGAGGGTGATGTCTCTAACAGCACAAAATCAGCTTCTGGCAAAAATTTTTGGAGCCTCCTCTCTGCATTCCTGGGAGGAGGCACAGGAGAGGAATGGCATGCTCAGAGAGTGGAATTCTCTGCCTTGTTGCTTTGATTCACAAGAAGAATGCTTTTGCAAAGAGTTCTTTGGGCACCTGATGCTAAGACAGTGCAAAAGCTCTGTGCTAATATTACAGGAACAGCGTCTATTGAAAGAGAGCAAAGGCAGACACATTGCACCAAGGCAATTCAGGCTGGGTAATACAAGGCTGAGAAACCTTGGCCTGGTCTAGAGGTCTTGAAGAGGAATACTGAACAGAAACCCGGGACTGGTGACTACAGTGTAGGGAGGAAAAACAAAACCTTTTCCTCTTATCCATCCTGGGTTCTCTAGCTAGTGCCCTATAAATCAGACTGGCAAAAGACAGATTAACAAGAAAAAAACAAACAGAAGTTAGTAAGTGTGCTGTCCAACCAGGTTCATCTCCTCACTACCCAAGAGGAAGCCAGTCCCCAGAGACAGCTGGTTTATAGCACAAAACGTGTTTATTTCTCACAGGGCTAAGTGGGAGGAATTTCTCAAATTTGCCTCCCTGAGAATTGAGGAGACAGGGTTTTAAAAGGCAGAGAATTAGGTAATCAGTGTCTGCTACTTGGCTGGGCTTGGGGCAGAACCATCATCCCCTTGGTATGGGCCACTACCTGGGTGGGTCAGCCAATCCATTGGAATGCAGGATCTAGAAGAGATCTCAAAAACTCACCCTAGGTTCTAAACAGATGATGTCAGCTACAGGGAAGAGGTAAGAATCTTCTGGATGTCATACTATCAGGTATGTGGAAAAAGTTCAGGATCCTTTTAACCACCAGCTGGCAGCAAATGAGGGACAGTGGCTGATCATTGTCATTCTTCTTAGCTAAGCCTGCTCCTTCACAGAGTTCTGGGGCCCTTGCTGGTTCTCGCCTGCACCCCTTCATCAGCTTGTAAGGGCGGATTCATGAGCAAATGCATCATGCACAAATACAGGGGTGCACAGACACGAGCACCTGAAAGGGGTGGTTAGAAGTTGAACGTATATTTTAGCAGAAGAAAAGTACTCTTTGTTTTTTTAAATAAATGGCCTCACAAGGGAAATGGACTTTGAGCTTCTAGGGGCAGCACATTGTGGAAAGATTAAATATAGTACAGGAAACAACAGGAAGGCAGGGGTTGATAGGTGAGTTTATTATGGGCTTTGTCTGGGTGGTTCAGATAAGAATCGAGAGTTGTCTTTGGGGATTAAGAGTCCTCCTCCTGCCTTTCCCGGTAGGAAAAGGGAGGGCAGAGAGTTTTTCTTATGTCTGCTTGTTTTCAATTGCATTCAGCTCAAAATAAATTCTTATGCCATAGTGTTTGGGGTGGCACATTCTGACTCCCTTCAGCAGAGAGGACAGCCCCTCGCAGCTGAATTTATTGACAAGCTCCCATCCCACAGACTTGCCTCTAGAGGGGACAAGAGCAATGGCAGGGGCTCTTGGCAGGTTTGGAATTGCTAAGTGGACCTGATAACCAAGGCCCCAGGGTTCTTTCAGCTCTTCAGTGGTTCTGCTTTGATAGCTTGGCTTTGGTTTGACTTTGGAGCTTGTATTTTGCAGGTTTGTTCCTTGGTTGCTCAAGTTGGGCCATCTGCTACTGCCGCCTGGATACCTGTGTACACACCTCTTAGTACAGGATCAAGACAGGGCCTGTTATGGGTTGAGTTGTGTCCGCTCCTTCAAAGATATAAAGTCTTAACCTCCAGAAACTGTGACTGAGACCTTATTCAGAAATACAGTCTTTACAGATGTAATCAAGTTAAGATGGGGTCATCGCGTGGGCCCTTTTCCAATATGACTGGTGTTGTTATAAGAACAGGGAAACTTAAACACAGGCAGACAGGACAGTGCCCTGTGAAGCCATGGACTCACAAACACAAAGGAAGACAGCGTGTGAGGATAGACGGTACTGCAAACCAACCTCACAAACACAAAGGAAGACAGCGTGTGAGGATAGACGGTACTGCAAACCAACAGGCTCCTGGGCTGGGAGAATCCCTCCCTACAGGCTTGGGAGGGAGCATGGCCCTGACAATACTGTAATCATGGATTTCTGATCTTCAGAACTGAAAGAATACATTTCTATTGTTTAAAGCCATTTATCTGACGGCTACACAGTCCTAGGAAACTAATACCCAGCCCTACTGCAGGATGAACAAGGGAAATGGAGCCTGGATTTCTTAGGGAGTGAAAGGTGCTCTGTGTGAGTTTCACAGCCTGTTTCAGATGTCAGAGTGACCACAGGGAAGGGAGTAATCTTCTGGAACTCTTGGCCATTGGTGAGGACTGTCTGGTCACTCCATCTCACAGCCAGCGATCAGTAGGATTGCTGAACTGCTGTGCCTCACCGTGTGATCCAGTCCAGTGACAATAACCATCCCCTTGCCGAGCAGATAGGCTGCTAGCGGTAGCACCTCGGGCTGCAGGCTGCTCATCTACATGCTCCTTGCTCATCAGTCCTCATCAAGAAGACCTGTCATCATGGACCACAGGCGTCCGGAGAGGCAGTCTGGCCAGTTGCCTTGACAACGTAGTGATGTAATGTCATAGACCGCTTCCTGGCTGCAGGTCTAATGCAATTCTGAACTGCTGGCTCCTTTCCACCCAGGTAACATGCAGCTAAAGTGACAATGGTACAGCTCACTTTTAATGATCCCCATAGTGGTGTGTTTAAGATGCATTTGCATTAGCAGTGGCGAGTGAGTCTGACTGTCAGGAAGCTGGATAGAATTTGTGCCCAGGGGACCTGAGCCTACTGCTGGCAGATTGGCTTTTGCTGTGGATGCCCTAGTCTGGCTCAGCTGCTAGGAGGCTTTCCTCATCCTTCCTGTTATGCTTTAGTTTGAGTTCCCCACAGCAGTTTAGCAACAAAGAATGAAGATGATCTTCAGTCAAATGGTTTTCTGGGAACTTCCTCACCCTGAACTGGACCCTGAGTATATCAGACAACCGTATCCCAAGAGACTTCCTAACAGAACAGCTTCTCCGTCTTCAGCCATTTCCTCCTCCTACCAACAATATTTAGGGTCTTAAAAGTACATTTTTGAAAAGCAAAGGGACCATAGTGAAATCAACATCAGTGCATGCATGCATTGCTTTGCTTCCCAGTTTCTCCCCTCTAGGCCTTATGACTGATAAGTAAGAGAGGAGAGCAGCCAGGCAGCTTTCTCCACAAGGAAAGGAGGCTTCTCTCGTGCTTAAATCTCAAGTGTGTGCACCCTTGGGTGCATATGTGAGAGATCTGGTGTGCCCGTGTCTTTCGAGGAGTATGTGTGTATTCAACATTCCACAGCAGACAAGAGAGGGGATGAGCGGGAAGACCCCATGCCCCAGATCTTTCTGGCACTGGCACTGGGCCTCGGCACAGTAAGCCCAGCAGTGCTGGAGCAGCCAAGGCTAGAGACTCCCTCTGCAGGGTTTATATGAGGAATAGTTGAGGGGCTTTCTGCACTGTGGAAAAGCAGTCCTGTGAGGATTCCTTATCTGCTCAATGGGCAAGATACAACATCAGAAACAGCAGCCTCTGGCTAGCAGTCCCTTCATTTGGGATCAGAGGCCTCATCTTTGAAAGCCATGCTTAGTGTCAAAGCCAAGGAATTCTCTGCTACAAAGATCTTAGGCCCAGAGAGTCTTTTCTGGACAGTAGAAGGAAGTGCCAAGCAGTTCAAAACTCTCCCCCAGCACATGGACGCTATTTTCCACTGCCAGGCCAGCTTGGTGATGGCAGCAGCTTCCTAATGCTCAGCACTGTCTGTCCCCTTGGTAGTGGCTTTGAATTGGTGTTCTGCCATCTAGATAGACTAAGGGTCTCACAATCTAGACAGTAGGACTAATACTAGAAAGAGAGCATCAGAAGGGAAAGGCCTTGATCCAGCCCTGGTCTTCCTACTGGCAGGACTAATGGAGACGTGTGCTAGCGGTGAAGACACAGCTGTGTTCTCCAGTCACACCTCCTTGCCCCTCTCTTTGGGTAACATGCCGAAGTGTCTGTAGATAAACACTGATTCTTTGTCATCTGAGGGTCTTGGCATGAACTGCGACTTCACCACACAACTACATGTTGAAAAAACATTTATATCAGTATGTCACAAGTTGTCATGACATCCTGATGTAAATTTCTGTGACAATAAATAATTAATGTAAGCATGCTATGAATCACTTAGAGATTTGCCTTGAAATCGAGCGTTGCTGCATGACTTCAGGAACTGCTTTGCATTTTCACTTATAGTCTCTTATGCCAAGTGAAGGCAAATGATCTCATAGCATCTGAAAAGGAAGATTATACAGTGGTTCAGACTTGGAAGGGGATAGGAGAAATGAATCATCTCAGGGCCTACGGAACACAGGCATGCCGAAATCCAAAGGATTTGTGCTGTGGCAGCCAGCACCATATTTATGTTGGGAGCAGATGTATTATGCAGATTCCATTTTTTGCACAAACTTGCAGCCATTCATCAGCAAAAAGTGGAGCAGTAAAAAAGCAGTGCAGAATTTTCTGTTGATTCTAGCAGTAAATGGATTAGATATCTATTTAACTCAAGTTTCAATAACCCTGCAATGGGAAACTTATCTTCAAGCAAGCAAACAAGACAGTGGGTAGAGTTATCGGGGGAAATCTTATTAAAATTTACATCCCAGGATTGACAAAGTTTGGGATTTTATGAGACCTGATTACTCTGAAATGGCAAACAAAGCTTTAAAAAGTTAAAGTATATTTTTGTGTAACTTCTTTGTGCCAAAGAGGATTATATTTAGTTTTATGAGGTTTTTTACTTTTTTTTTTTTTTTGCAATTTCAAACAACACAAATAATTTGTACTGACACTGGAGATCTGTTGAATTTATTTTTATTTCAAAGGGAGATGTGCTAGAGAGCCTTCAAGACAATGCCCAATAATTTCTGACCTTCGGTATTCTCCTTGGGAAATCTCCTTCCACCCGGTGTTAATATTTGTCTGTTTAGCCAATGGAATATTGCAGGAGTGATATTAGAAGATGAAGTCATAAAACACTGGACCTCTCTCTGTCTCTACCTCTCCTTCTCTCTCTCATCACTCTGGTGTCCTGTGAAGGGACTCAAGTGAAGAGGAACTGAAACCTCCTGCCAATGGCCATGTGAGTGAGGCATCCTTGAAACAGATCTGCCCGCCCAGCCTCAAGTGACTGCAGGTCCCAACTCACTGCCCAGATGCTATGTCACGAGAGGCCCTGAGCTGGAACCACCCAGCTGAGCACTCCTGTGTTCCAGATCCTCACAAACTGTGAGATTGATGTTTGTCATTTTAAGCATCCGGTCATAGAGCAGGTTGTTCAGCCTCAGGGATTGATGCAGGATGTACACATAGCGGTGACTAAGCAACACTGTCAAATGCCACTTCCTGAACTGAGCCCACGAGTCAAGTGCTAGACGAGTGTGCAGCTTAGTCACCCATGGCCCTCAACATAAGCATTTTTCTTTAACACTATCAGTCCTGCCTCTTAGGATGAGTTAATTGGTCACTTTCACTCCATTTTCATGTACTCTTTAACAAAATACATATTTGACCAGATTCAACATTAAGCCTTGCCCTTTCACATGGTGGCTGTAAGTCGCTCTTCTCAGGGCCCATCTTGGTGAGGCACACACGCCCGGGGGGTTTGCTCATCTGCTCTCTCCTAGTGTTCCTGTGATTCAGCCACAGAGCCGGTCTGTAAATGTCACTCTCCCCATAGCTGGAAGGTGTGGAGTAAACAGAGCTCTTCTATACCTAATTTGTTTTTTCTACTATTAGTTACCTGGGAACAAACAAATGGAAACAATTCACAACTGACTTTAATATGTTGGTTAAAAGGTAATCTGATTTGCAATTTAAAAGCACATTCAGGCCAATCCTTTGGGGGAAGAAACAAAACAAGCCTTGTTTCATTGTTTTTCTCATCATTTAGTTGTTAGTCTTCTGCTTAGCCTTTACCTTTATTTCAAGGAGTCATCTGAGTATTGGAAGGAATGGTAAGATGTACAAAATCTTATAGTGGAAACAAATTCATTATTCGTGCTCCTTGTCATGCTGTTCTTTTTTTTTTTTTTGAGATAGAGTCTCACTATGTTACCCTCAATAGAGTGCCTTGGCATCACAGCTCACAGCTACCTCAAACTGTTGGGCTTAAGTGATTCTCTTGCCTCAGCCTCCCAGGTAGCTGGGACTACAGGTGCCAGCCACAACACCTGGTTATTTTCTTGTTGCAGTTGTCATTGTTTAGCTGGCCTAGGCCGAGCTCAAACCTGCCAGCCTCAGTGCATAAGGCTGGTGCTGTAACCACTGTGCTACAGGCACCAAGCCACCATGCCGTTCTTTTGAAAGCTTATTGGAACTTTGAACCTCCAGTTCTTGGGTGGTCGAACAAAGAAGTGAAAGATACACCTCCAGCAAACACTGAAACAGACAAGGGTGGCCGGAACAACCCCCTGGCTTAGAACTGCTCTGTGTAACAGGGCTGTTTTCTGCCTCCCAGAGGCAGATTAAAAATCCTTGGTTGCCACCCTATCAGGCTGCTGACCACCTGCCTTCCCAGAAGCAACCCTCTAGACACACCTGAGGGTACTCCTGCCAGAGCCTCTCAATTGGAACCTCTCTTCAGAGCAGAAAGGACCACCAGGATGAAAGAAAAGAAGACACACACTACATTAAAATACTCAGGGTTTAGTGAAAGACAAAAGCTACAGAATTAAGACAAAGCTCAACAGTGGAGGGGTGGCGGCAAGGGCTCACCACTCCCTCCTCAGTCTCTTACTTTCTATATACCCCGTGTACTACATTTATCTAGTGTAACATCCCTTTTTAATCTTTATTTCTCATCTTAACTGCTCCCTGTGGGGTGGTCGGTACCGGCTCCATCTGAGCTGAGGTTCGGCCTGGCTGCCTTTAGGTAAGTTCCTCCCTATGTTGAAATACTAGTTTTCTCTCGCTCCACTGCTCTATAGTTTGTTCTGTTAATTTTTAACTGTTTCCATCTGGCTGCTTCCTCCTCTTCAAAGGCCCCCCTTCCACTTGGCAGCCTCCGTAGCTGCATTCTGGCTGCTGTTTCTCCTTCCTTGTCTTGCTCAGTGCCTGTTGTGCTCTGCAGGTGGCTTTGTCCCCAACTCCTCTCCCACGGGTGGGGCGAAGCCCTCTGACTCCTGAGGGTAATTCCCAGTTGGCCCCCACCTGGGTCATGTCCTCAGTACATTGCTGCTTTACCCCAGTGAGGGGACTGCCCTGCGTGGCCCTAGCTAGCTTCTTATGTGCACCTTGGACTTATCTCTGCTACTCCAAACCACAGGCGGCCCAGTGAAGGCAAAACTCCAGCCTAACATTGCCACACACAAAGTTGATTTGGGCATTCTTATGAATAGAGCTGCACAGACCTGCACAGAACAGCTGCATGACAGTATGCTGAAGTCCCAGAAGGTCCCATCTGCCCACAGCCTGAGTGTCCATGATGTAATGTGCTCACCCACTCCAAGATAAAGGACTGAAAGGAACAAATCAGATCACACAGGTCGTGGCCTCCCTTTTTCAATTTCTTTCATTTCCTATGCCTCAAATACCCATGCGCTTTTACTATCCAATGTGTTTAGTAGATTCAGAACTCAATGCCCTACTGATTTGCTCCACCAGCCAGAACTTAGTTAGAAGGGGCATTTTCTTTATATCATGGAAGAAGAAAATTAGCGGAATTCTCCAGCAGAGATGATAAGGGAATTTAGGATTTGGGGAAGGCTCTCTGTAGATGAAAGTTCACATTTTTAAGTATCAGAGGAAAAGTATAACGTCATTCTATCTCCGTCTAATCTTTCTGGAACAGATCTGTTTCCCATGCAGGTGGTTGCCTTGAAGCCAAATCGGGTAGAGATCAGGAACTCAGAAAGGCAAAAGAAAAATTCGCTTTCACAATTTCCAAAATATTCCCCCCCTCTTATGTCTCTGTTTATTTTTCACCACTGGTTTTCCAGTCTTAGATTATCATCTGCAGAATAGAAGCAGCGGCGCTTGATTTTAATTCAGCCCTACTCAGTTTGTCTTGTCATGGCCTCAGAAAAGGCTTTGTGTGGCTTCTCCACATGACCCAGTTTCCACCCACACAAGGAATTTAGTTTTCTGCAGGTGCTGGTGTGTCAGTGCGCAAGGCTCAGCTGAGCTGTGAGAAACCAAGCAGCCTTCGGTGCTCCTGGGTGGCTGGGAGCGCCTGCAAATGCTTGCAGTGCCAGGAGCGCAAGATGCTGTTCCTCAGGGCACTCCCAGGGGGCGCTCAATGAGACGATGGAGTCTGTGTCTGTGTTTCTTCCCCATCCCTGCTCACATCTCCTTAATCATCTTTGGGCCATGAAGAGGGCACCGCCAGCCAGGGAGTTGCTTCTCAGAGAGTTCTTATGGTGTCAGTGGATTGCTTCTCACCTCCAGGGACACCCTGGCTAACAGAGCCACCCTCCCTCCACGCCACAGCTGATGCCACACTCAAGTTTCCCTAGTGCCAACATTACATTTTTTGACTTAAAATGAGACCTGTTTAGGCCTTCCAGATTTAACCAGACTTTTTCTCTCTTGCTTTCATACTGAGTCAAACTTTATAAGAGATTATTTGGAAAGGAGTCTTGACGGCACCTTCCATTCCTTCCCTCAGCTCCTCCAGCTGTGGTCCAGCTTGGGGTCCTACTGGCTCTGTCAGAATCCCCAGCCCTCCGTCAGCATCAGCTTCCTTCAGCATCTACCTCTCCCTCTTTGCAGGTGATGATATTTAGTGTCTACCCCAACTCTCATTTAAGGAAAAGATTCCCTGCAGGAGCCTTGTGTTTGAGCCCAGGAGTTTGACGATAGCAGCCCACAGCCTCTGTCAGCTCTTCATGTCTGTGGCAAACCCTGGATCAGCTTCATTTCATTTCACCTACACGGACAACTCTAGTTATATTTTCTCTCCATTTTATAGATGAGGAAACTAAGGCTTGGATAGGCTGGAGAAGCAAACTAGCCACTATCACACAGCTACTGAATGGCGGGGGCAGTGTTCACCACAAGGGCTCCTGATCTCCAGAGCTCCTGGAAATCTCAAGGTTTTATAGAGTTGCATCTTATTTAAAATGACAAACAAAAGGAGTCAGCTTCCAGGAGCCTTCCAACAGGAGCTTTCTAAGCTCCTCTGAGTCTGCAACTGAGGGTGAACAGGGTCCTCAATTCGTCTCTGAAGGCCTAATATGGGGGCAAAAGCTTCTAGAAGCAAGCAGTCATCGAGTGTCTTGTCACAGGTGGGAACTGATCCCCTCAGTTTCTGAGACTGATCCCCAATAAGAATCATTGTTCTGAGGGCACTTTCTTCACAGTGCCCATGGCACCAGAAGGGCATTTCAAGCCACTTGGTGTGCCAGGGCCGGGCCTGCCCTGCTGCTTGGGGGTCTGCACGCTGCAGGCCAGCTCTTCCTGCCTTGCTTCATTTCAGCCGAAAGAGGTATTTTTGAAGGGTGACGGATGACGGAGATATGAGCATTGAGCAGAAAGAGGTGGTGAGTAGGGAGAAGCCTGGTGATTCACGGCACTCCCGGTACTACATCAACACTAGGGTGACACAGAGTTCGGGAGAAGGACATTCTTTCTGTTTCTGCACAGGATGCAGTGCCTGCAAACTCACGCTTTGGAAGATCTTCAGATATGCAGAGCTGGCCGTGCCCACTGGAGCCAAGGGAAGCTGAGCTTTTTTTTTTTTTTTTTAGCAGAGTTCATTTTCATAGATTAGCAGCAGTGCCACAGAGAGGATGTGTGATGACCTCACAGAACCAGTGTGCTTGGGAATTCCTTAAGGCGAGGGAGGGCATGATGAAGAACAGGGCTTGACAGTGTAATTATGCTGGTGAGGACTATGAGCTGACTAGATTTTAGTACACTTGTGGTTGAGAATGTGTAATCTTGCCGGCCAATTAGAGCGGCATGTGGATATTCAAGCCTACACATTTTCACTGCAATTATACATCCATGCAGGTTTAACAGCAATGTTAATAGCCTCTTCTTGATTGACTTTTGGTAAAATCCTGCATTTCCAATGGCTTGATTAGCATCTCTCACCCAGTCCTTCTCTCTTTTGTAGCCCTGGGTCCTGCTTCATCTTTTTCGACTTCCAAATTAATCCACCTATACCCTCTTGACCTACTTCAAGGCTCAGAGCTCACACGCTAATGGAGAAGATTCTCCACGTGTCTTCTGTGATTGCTTAAACTTAATTCCTTCATATAGGGACCTGCTGTCTTGCAAAGTAATCTGACAGGCTATGGTTATTTTTTACATTGCTTATGTTTTTAATCCCTAATCTTCAAGATATGAATACATGGTGAATACACTTGGGTGTGGTTCTCTTTTACTCTAAAACAATGAGGCTGGTATTTTCAACTGAAACATCTGTATTTTTCATGACTTCTGGGAAAAGATTCTCCTAGCCTTCCCAGCCTTCAGTGGGGGAGAAGATGGACAGCCAGGTTATGAGTTCTCTGTTTTTCAGTTTTTTTGTTCCATATCCCACAAACATTCCTTCTCTTCCTTCACACTCCCAGGTTCTATGAAACGTGTATGCTCCATTAAAAGGAGAAGGCACAGCTTAATTATCTCATTCTACTTTTATATGGATTATGGTTTTATGCTACAGATGTTTATGGAAAATAAAGTATCAATTCCAGGTAGCAGTTAGCTTTACAATTGTACCTTAAAACAGACATTGACATCCTTTGTTTATTAGTTTCATTTGTATGTATTCCAGATACATTTGATACATAAAGGGTTTAAATTAAACAAGAGCAACAACAAATATTTTCCACTTACCTTAATCATAGAAATGGTTTATCAGCAAATGCAGTTTGGTTGTCATTTTCTTTTCTGTCCTGAAAACTGGATCCCATAAACCATGAAAGTCTCAGATTGATTTTGCAGCTATTGGATTATTTTAAACAAAAAAGGAAACAGCCACAGAATAATCGAATCAGTCTTGTTATATAGACATAGCTCTAGGCCAAAGCCCTAGGCATTTCTTTCACTGAGCAATCTTGTTCTAGAAAGACTCCACAGCTTTTCCAGGCACTATTGCATATTTTTTTTTGTTTCTACATTTATTGTACATTCAAGATAAGTCTCATTTATCTTTATATTTTATATTCAGAGACTTCATGTTTAAGCAACATAATGCCTTTAGAAAAAAATCAGAATGCATTAAGCATCACCATTTCCCTTTACTAAGATGCCTTTAAGCTTTGAGATTGTTATTCAGGGAACTCAAGTGGTAAATCTGTCCTCATCTGTGGTGTGTTTGGACTACTCACTGGAAGGCTTTTGGCTGACATGATTAAAAAAAGAGCTCTGGCCTCAAGCTATTTAGCTTTACTTTCTTTTGTTTCCAATGATGTATGAAATTTCTTTTCGGATGTTACAAATTTTCTTCCAAATTTTTCTTTCCTTGTCAGCTGAAGGACACTCTTTTCCATCCCTCTGTCTGCTGGGCCAGATCATGACATGCAGCTTCATTTAACAAATGCCTAAAAACATGTGCCTGACATCTGTCCTGGAAGCCCACAGAAGCCAGCTTTGAAAATGTCTCTCTGAAAGAGACAGGACAGAAAGAAAGCATGTTTTCTGTCACATTAATCTTGAATAACGTGACTTTGTTAGCAAGAAAAATAATATCCTTCTAAAAACCTTGTGTTTGAGTTTATGGTACAGCTATTAACTTAGCTACAACTTTCTAATCACATTTTGAAAAACAGTTCCCTCCAAACACACTTTAGAAGGGTAATTCTTTACCTATGCTTTCATTTTATGGGATCGTTTTTCAAAACAGAACTAAGTCAATTCTTTTTACTTCTTCCTTTTTATTGATAAAAGACTCATTAATTAAGTGGCATTGGTGAAATTTGAAAAAAGATGGGAGAATGTCCGACAGTAACAAAAAGGACAGTCAATCATCCTTCTGTTTCCACCAAAGTTTTTCTACATTTAATTTTTTTAAATCATTCCGATAGAGTTCATAGTTGGAAAATTCCAAATTCACATGCCACTTCCTGTTTTTTGAAGGAAGAAAATAGTGTCACTCTTGTGAATACACCTTTACCCTTTTGGAGAGAAAGGCCATGACTAGAACAAAAGAGCTTCTTTGGAGACATAAAGCAGAGATTCTAAGCCCGAAACTGGCAAAGCTAAAGGAGGCTGCTTCCAAATATAGTAACTGCTTTCTAACTAGTACTGAATTTCACCCCGCGCTATTTATGTTCCCATTTATTATATGATTTTTCTTCTTGAGATAGACTCTGAGTTGTGGCTGTCAGAGCAGACAGATAATGGGATGACACAAACAGGACTGGTAACAGATCTTGGCCAATACTCCAGGCTATTGATCCAAATTCCAACTAAGAGGCTTGAACAGCTACAGATCTTACACAACAGGACTTAAAATCGCAGCTATTCTCTTCCCATCCCAGCAGCAGTCAGACCTTAAGCTTCAAGCCTCGGCAGAAACCCCATGCATTAAACATGGTGCTTCTACATAGACTAACATCATACATTGAAAAAAAGTAAGTATTCAAAAAGCTTAGCAGTTCTAAGAATGTTGTGATTCAAAGAGAGATTTCTTGTCTTCAGTTATTATACAGCAAATAGAAATAACTCATTATTTGGAGATTATACAGAACGTGGTCAGAGAAATGAGGCAATTCTCTGAATAACACAAGTAAAAAGCAAACTACTTATAATTCACTGTGGTTGCTTCCAGGGGTGGGACTGTTCCCAGAACATTTAGGTAAATTATTCGGAATGGTGGCTTTTATTCCCTACCTACTCTTAAGGTAAATTCACATAACATATATTTGCATACAATGCATATACAAAAGTATTTAAGTCCCATATATATATGACTAAATTAATTATCACAAAATAAACACACCTATGTGACCACATGTTAGGTCAGAAATACAAAATATTCTAAGCACTCCAATGCCCTGTTCATTCAGACCCCATTTTAGAGCACCTGTTACGAGATGTGGAATTACAGGACAGCCTCCAGGTTCTCTATTTCCAGGGCCTATCAACATTTTCACCCCAACATAAGTCTTTTTCTGAGCTGCTCCCCAAAATGACCACACACAGACAGGGTCCTAGAGAAGCCCATTCCTGCTCAACACAGGACACCTCAAATGGACAGTCTCTGTTCTGCCCCACTCCTGTAAGTCTGGCCAAAATTTTTTCAAAGGCCAGCTGCAGTCTGAGGCTTCTCTGACCAAATTCTCATTCTGTGCCTCTCTGTCCTCATGGAGGTCAGGCCTACATTGTGGCTTGAGACTCTCCAACCTGCTCTGTCTTCCCATTACCCTTTATAGGCATTTTTTCCTAATAAATCTCACACATTTCTAATTCTGTTGTGTGTCTGCTTCCCAGAGGATCTGCACTGACACAGTTGTTGCCAGAAAAGCAGTTGGTAAGATGCAGTTTGGGGACCCGGTTGTTTGCCAACTGGCTTCTAAGAAAGGCCCCTTAGTGGTATGTAGGGCACAGATGGTTCCTGGCACAAGGCGGTGGCCCAATTGCTAAAACTTTCACTGATAGTAACCTGAGAAAGCATCCTGGTGGGAGGGGACACTCTTCCTACTGCAGTGATTCCAACACTGGAAAGGCATTGAGGGAATGATGCTGAAGGACAGTGATTGTAGCTGGTTATTCCAAAGTTGTGCTGATAATGAGGAACTGGGGTGGTTTATGAAGAGGGTGGACATGAAAGAACCTGAGCTTTGCAAGCTACCAAAGCTTCCTTGCAGTAGCAGAGTGGGCACAGTTGAGTGGCAAGCAAATGACTAAATCAGTTGTATAGCTCTGGACATCTGAATACTCAACACAGGAAGGGTCTGTTGTGCAAAGGTCAGGGCCTCAGATGAAAAAAAAATCTTGAGGTCCTAAAGTATGGGCTAGGAACATCTGGACGAATGCTCCTGAAGAATCTTTCTCTAAAGATTCCCGAGAAAGGCAACAGGTGTCCCCTTCAGAAATTGCACCACCAAATCTCTTGGATGCCAGGCAAATAAGTAGGGTTAAATCCCAGGAAAACCTGCTGGGAATATGTAAGACATGGCATGGAAAGAAGGATACTACACTTCAAAGGAGCTGCCAGAATCTGATGGCATGTCCTAGTTGTAGCCAAGAGACTGGCTTTTGAGGATGCCTGATCAACGACACTAGAAAGTAAGACTTGATAAACAAGAACTCATTGACATGGGGACAGTGTTTTGAAATAGAAGATTTAATGTCTTGGCAAGGACCCCAGGAGATGTGAAAGACTTAATGCTAGGGTGATTCTAAGAAGACTGGAGATAGAAGAACAAAAAAGCTCAGGGATCTCTGTGTGCTTGATACACTGGGGTATATGTGGGGCTGAAAGACTTACCATTGGATTATTTCTGTGAAAAGACCCAGAGGGAGTAACATTCACCAAGGCCACTAGGAATGCATGCATGAGAGCAGCACCTGCATTGCTGAAGTTCTATGCAGGGAGGTAGAAGGGGTGGGGGAAGAGTTGACTTGTCACCATCAGTAAACAGGCCCTGCTATAAGAGGCCACCAGAAGCCAGAGAACCATAATGACCATGATGACTAACAAAATCAAAGGGTCTGCCTTAAAAGCATCAGTTGCAGGAAGTTGTGGAGATGGTTAAAAGAACATCAATCCCTAGAGGCAAAGGAGATGATGGACATCAAGAAATTTGCTTCATATGTGTATGTTGTTGTTAATCCACAAGTTTCAACTTAGTACTGAGTACGTGGGATGCTTGAGTTTTTATTCTTGTGATACCTTACTTAGGAGAGTATTCTCTAAATCCATCCAAGTTGTAACAAAAGATACAAATCTACGTCTTTCTTGTGGCTGAATAGTATTTCATGGTTTACATATGGCACAATTTATTAAGCCATTCAGGTGCTGAAGGACACTTGGATTGTTCCACACCATGAACACATAAGAGAAAAACTCAATTAAATCAAAGTAGGGGGATTTGGTAAGTGCTGGCATAAGGGGTATAATGCATGGGTATATGACACACTTCCTGGGCACAGGTCACAACTACAACTCAACCTTATAAATGTAAACAATGTAACCTAATCATATGTATTCTCATATTAATCTGAAATTTAAGAAAAAGAAATTTGCTTCATATCTACAACCAGGAGAAGAAATAATGGAGACATGGAAGGCTGAGGACAATTATCCCAATAAAAAGATCAGGATTCCTTACTTGATTTATGGACCAAGACCAATTTTTAGATCTGGAACCTGTTTTCATAGGAGATGGCTATGTTGGGGGTGGGGGGGACACTGTAATACTGCAGCAAAAATGAACTTCACTACTTCTTGTAGTTCTTTCCCAAAGGCACCTATGGCCATTTGCTTAAATGGCTTTATACTAGGAAAGGAGAAATATCCAGATATTTCAAGGATTTTTGAACAAAAGGTATAAACTGACATTGATACCCAGAGACATGAAGTGTCATCACAGCCCTTTGTTAGAGTGGAGGAATATCTGACCAGGTGAAAAGTGGCATCCTGTCTCAGGTCTGGCTTACAATGGGACTACTAGCTCCACAAACCCACTGATAGCAGCAGCCCAACTGGGGTTGATATACTTGTTGGAGTAACACTTATATTGTGTGGCTCTTTGCCTGTGGGTAAGAGCTATAATACAGGGTATCCCCAAAGGCAGCACACATAGATAAAATGGGAAATTGTAGCTAAATATGCCTTTATTTAGTAAATATTCATTACAAAATTTTACAAAGAGGTAGCCAAAATGGAGAGAATATTTTCTAAATACTATATAAAATTTTGTAGTGAATATAATTAAAGGTACATTTGGTCACAAATTCCTGTTTTCTCTGTTGGTGAAAGCAAGGTAGAGCCCTCTGAAACTGCTCTCTGCCCTTCCCAAGAAAGAAAACAATAATCATTTTGTACCCCAGGGTAAATGGTGGAGATTAGTATTCCCATTAAATTCGAAAGGATGCAGGAGTGATGGTCCCTATCATATCACCCTTGCAAAATCCAGATGGATCTTGGAGAATTGTAAGATCAGCTAGCTAGAAGCGATCATCACTGCCATGCTAGATAATATTGTTGCTAGAATAGAGTAATAATAGATTGTGAGGTGCCACTAATTAAGTGAATATATTATTTCACTAATGTATATTTTAGTGAATTTGCACTGGCTAGAAGGCCTTCTCCTTCAGAAACAGTGCTTACTCACAACGATCCGTTAGATTGATGACACCATGGCAATCTGGCAGAACAAGCACGAGATGGCTTGAAACCATGGTTAGGACATATAAGCTCCAGAGAGTGGAAAACTCTCAAAGATTCAAGAACATGATATTTTAGCAAACTTTGTGGAGATCTAGAGTAAGAGTAGAATTTCTCCGTCTTGAATTCTCTACCACAAAGAAAGGATGTATGAAAGAACTACTAATGTTTCTGAGGCAACACATTGAGAACTATTCAATTCTGAGGCAACACTAAGAACTATTGCATAGGCTCATATGCCAGGTGACACATTAAACTGCCAGCTCTGTCTGGGTCTCAGAGCCAAACTCATAAGCTTTATAATTTTTTTTAAATCATAATTTTAATTTTTTTTTCATTTTTTATTAAGGGCTCTGAGGTTGACCTTAGAATCCAACCTGGATGGGCTGTCATGAGATCCATGAGATCTGTGGGAATGCTAACTAGGATTTCATTCCTTTATAATTTTTTTCTTTTCTGACTGTGAGTTTTCAAATAGTCTTTCTTGAAGCTCACTAATTCTTCTGCTTGATTGATTCTGCTGTTGAGGCTCTTAATTACAGTTGTACTTTAGTCATTGTATTTTTCAGCTCCAGGATTTCTGTTTAATTTTTAAAATCTCCTTGCTAAATTTGTCTAATAAATACCTGAATTTTTTCTCTGTGTTTTTTTGGAATTCACTGAGTTTCCTTAAAACAATTATTTTGAATTCTTGGGCTGAGAGCTTACATGTATTTCTCTTTAGGGTCTTACTCACCATTGCCATGATCAGGCAGTGACTGGCAATTTGTTTTGTCTGTTTGTTGAAGTCATAGTTTCTTGATTGCTCTTGATTCTTATTGATGTATGTTAAAGATTTAGGTATTTATTTCAGTCTTCACTATTTTTGTGTGTGTGCATGTGTGTAGGTCTTTTAATAATACATCTAGAAATCTTATTCAGATTGGCATTGTGTTTCCTTAGTCCAAGATTGCTATTTCCGTTTCAGTACTAAGGTGGTGCCTCAAGCCACCTTTGTTCCTAGTCTCAAGAGGGCTCTGAAGTTGGCATTAGAATCCAACCTGGATGGGCTTTGGTGAGATCCAAGGGAGGGAGACATGAGATCTGTGGGAAAGCTAACTAGGAACTCCTACCTGGAGATAGGAATAGTTGAATAGTCTCTCTGATTTTGCATCTCCTCAGGCTGGAATGAAGAACAGCCTCTGAGATCTGGGTTAACTAGCCACTGTTAACTCTACCTTTATGTTTGGTCTCTAACAAGCCCCAGGGGTTTTAACCCTGCAAGCAATTGAAATGCTTCCTGTGGGTTGAGGCAGAAATGTGTCACTTACAAATCCAGTCAGGACAACAGAGAAGTTGGATGTCCATCTCCAACTCAGTTTTCCAGTGTAGTAACTGTTAATCTAAGGGACTTTTCTCCATGTTGTATTAGCAAGCAGGAGAGGGGCCATTTCAGCTTTATCATCTTCTTGCTGGTTTTTCTAAGGTCTGTGCTTCAGGGATGGTCACGGGATCAGTTTTGAGTTCTAGGATATTCTGGGTAAAATCATTTACTGGATAGTTTTTAACTGGCCTTCTGTGGGAGAGAGTAAAGCCATATAGTTCCTACTTTCTCATTTTGCTGACTGGTTAATTTTGCATAGTACATCTTTGTCTAGTCTTTCATTGTCATCCGTTATGACACACTTACTGTTATTATTTTAGGTTAATTATATACTTTGGCTCATGTATCATCTATTAGTCAAGCTAAAAAACCACAGACAATATGCTTACTTACAATTGTGTTGCCTGTGTTTTCATTCAAATTTTTATCTTAAATACTAAATTAATTTAACTTATATTTGGAATCTGACTTATATTTTGGAATTTGACAAATTGATTTATGTGAAATAGCTTCTTCCAAATAATTCTAGAAGAGCTATGTACTTGAAAAAAGCAAAAGGTTAATTTAAAACATGGACATTCTTTTGCATAATCGACAAAGTGGTTTCAAATTTATTGGAAAATATTGAACTTTTGTTTTGTGGTCAAAACAAGACAATATTATGTAACAAATATATTCAAGATACAGAAAAAATTATTCTGATATTACAGGTCACTGGTAGCAGCTTAGGTTACTGCATGGTTGATTAGAAAATGTGATTATCATTTAGAATGTCAAAACAACTGTTAATTTGATGTTAAATGTGGATATAATAATCATTATTATTATTTGCAACCTAAAGTCAAACAGTTACTACAGTTTAATTCAATTAACCTTTGAGGAGCTAAATGTTGTAGGTGTGAGGACCAATTATCATTTTGTTTTGGCAGTTTGAATTTGGTTACATATCTGGGTACCAAAGCAAAACATTTTTTTATATTGAGTGTCCAGTTTAATAGTGTGAACTAAAATAGAATCTTAAGCCTCCTCTCTTAGCATCTGACTGACTAGACCCCCTGTTGGCCAAGAGGATCCCTAAAACTGAGTTGCTAGCCATGATAAAGGACATCAGACACACCTCATCATGTCCCCTACCCTCCTTAGAGATGTCCTCTGTGACTCACTAATAGGCCTAAGGCTATGCACGACCTACCTGCAGATCCTCAATCTGTTTTATAAAACAAACCAGTTGAATCTGTACTTTGTCTCTGATTAACAGACCCTTTATCTTAAGCATCCTTTTCACTGAATTCTGGTCTTTTAGACAGAGCCTAACTCTTCCAGCCAATTGTCAGGTAAAGAATCCTTAAACTTACCTATAACCAACCTGTAAGTTCCATGCTTCCAGATGTCCCACCTTTTGGGCCAAACCAATGTATGTTTTCCACACATTGACTTATGACCTCACCTATAATCCTTGCCTCCATAAAATGGATAAACCTGAACTGTAACCCCATCACCTCAAGTCCACATGCTCAAGGACTTCTTGGATGTGGCTCTGGGTCAGGGCCCTCAAATTAGGCTCTGAATAATGCTTAAATCTATGAGTATGGCTTCTTTTTCTTCAACAACAGGCTGATAGATATTTTAGAAAAAAATTAGTAATTATGCATTCACTGTGTGCCAGACACTTCATTAGTTCTGGAGATACAGTAATAAGATAATAGACCTGAGCCCAAAGACCTCACAGCCTAGTGCATGTGCTGGATAGTTTATATCAGACATGTAAGTGTGAATCTTAGAGATTAGCTATAGTCTCCCATAAAAAAGCATTTATATTTTATAAAAATAATCTTGGGTTCTTAGGCCTAATCTGATGCCATCAAAATCCTAATTGAGAATGAGCTTATTGTTTAGGCATAGGATTTGAAGTAATAATATCTTAACACTAAAAGAATTGCATCAAACTGCAGATGTCCCTTTTAGGTATTTAGCACCTTACCATGACAGTGGAGCAAAGCAGGATTCACCTGCATGCAGTGGATGTATCTACCCTTTCTGTACCCAAAGAGAATACAGACAGAGGCACATAGACATTTTTAGTATTTTCATACTTAAAGGAACACTAGGAAAACCTTATAGTGGTCACACTGTGGTATAATTTTATATCTATATCCTTCCATTTCTTTATCAATTTATCCATCTATCTATATTTGTTTCTGCTTCCTGGCAAAGAGCCTCAAAATCTCTTGGAATTTCCTGAGTCATGGGAGCATCTTTTGTTATTCATAACAAACTCCTTTCAGCCACACAGATGTTGATGCTGGTAAGAGGGGCCTACTTGGCTTGAAGATAAAAGGCTGGTTGCCAGGAAAACCACATTCCTAAAGTGGAATTTTGATTCCCCATCCCGCCCTTTGATCCCTAGGAACAGGGGCTAGAGATTAACATCAATCATGTGGCCGCTAATTTTATTATTCTTGAATAAGTAATAAAATCTTGATAAAAGCTCTGAAGGAGGCTCAGGAGCTTCCTGGCTGGTGAGCTTATCAATCCATGTACTGGGAGGGTTGCCCTATATGTCTCCTTCCTGGGTTGTATCCTTTATAATAAAACTGTAATTGTAGGTTTAGCTCTTTTCTGAGTTCAGTGAGTCATCCTAGCAAATTATCAAATCTGAGGGGGTTGCAGGAAGCCCCCAAATTATAGCCAGCTGGGCAGAGAAGTGCAGGTGGCTTGGGGTCACCCAGGACTCGTGGCTAAGCATCTGATATGGGGACACTTTTTTTGGACTGAGTCCCTTAATCTGTGAGGTCAGTCCTAAATCTGCATAGCTAGTGTCATGTCAGAATTAAATTGAATCATATAATCTCTAGTTGGTGTAGGAGCATTGGTGTTGAAGCATACACATCACAAAATTGTTTAGGATTAGCTTATGTAAAAAGAGTAAAAGTTACTTTAAAGAAAAAAATTAAGTCAATTTTAGTGCAGGAAGGATTCAGCAGAGGTTGTGAGTATTAGGATAGTGACTAATTGAGAAAGTCAGTCAAGTTAAAAAATGATACCAAATCTTCCCTAACCCAGAGACAGTGGAAACACTGTGCTCTGGCTGGAAGCTGAAGTTGTGCAATTCAACTCCAAATTTCTTGAAAGTCTTGATTTAATCTCAAAAGGTTATGAAGATACCTCTTTCATCACCTCTTTATATGTGCAATGTTTGCTTTAATATAAAATAAAATATTTCCAAATTTTCATGTGATATGGAACCTGCAGGCTGGTATCCCTTGTTTCTTTTGTGGCTTTTGTCCCCCTGCCCCACATCACAACGTAATCCCATAGGCAACTTCTCTGCACCCCTACCCAGTCCCTAGGCTGCATGGACAATAAAGATGGGGAGAGCACCAGGCTGCATACAGAGAGCTGCTCTGAAATATCTATGTGGGTAAGACTCACCCTAGAGGATGTTTGATTTTATTTTATAATATCCTTTTTTATCCTTTCACTTTCTTTTTTAATTTTTTAAAATTTCAGAATGTTATAGGGGTACACACATTATGGTTACATAATTTGCTTTTATACATTTTAAGTCAAAATTATAAGTGTGCCCTTCACCTAGAATGCGTGCATTGTACCAGTTAGGTATAAATTTACCTCCCCCACTCCTCCACCCTCCTGTTGAGTTTTACTTATATATGTGTACATAATCATCGATTGAATAGTTTCAGCTCATGTCTTTTGCCCAACTTTTTAATGGGGTTGTTTGGATTTTTTTTTTTTTTCTGATTTGCTTGAGTTCTTTGTAGATTCTGGCTATCAGCCCTTTATCAGATGTATAGGATGCAAATATTATCCTTTTACTCTCAATCTATATGTACCTTTGAATTGAAAGTTGTGTCTTCTGTACATGGCATATAGTTGGATTCTTTAGGGAATTCTTTTAAAAAAAATGTAGAGTTTTGAATGCCATCCTAGAAATTCTTATGAAAATGTTTATATTCTATGATGGTAATGGGTCCCAGGAATCTGCATTTTATCAAGTTTTCAAAGCCTATCTGCTGTAAAAAAAACAAAAAACAAAAAAAACTTGGGGTAGACTTTGAGCAGAGCTGCTCTAGGTTTTAGTCTCAGCATTGAAAAGTAAATGACCTGAGTCAAACACTTGACATTCTGGCCCCTCTCTTTCCTTCTCATAGGAAGAGAGAGTTGATTAGATGCATTTGATCACTTCTTCCAGCCCCACCAAGTTCTAGCATTCCTGGATCTGCCACACCTGATGTCAAATAAATCAACCAGAAATATAGTATGATAAAAAGTCACACCCTCTCCAATGGTTGGATGCATCTGATGAAAGATAACCCGGCTTTATTCATAAATAATTCTCAGACCAATTTAGTAAAGTCCTTTTGCCTTTTAAAAAGGGTACTTTTTTATACCAGTGCATTATGTTTCCTACTTTTGTGGCTATGAGTCATTTAAATTAAATCTAAGATATTGCAAGAATGTAGCAGTATAATTGGTCTCATGTATTTCATTATTGTGAGTGTCAGGTCTGTACCCTGAAATTTTCATCAGCATACTAAGAAATGCCTTAAGGAAATATAATTTATTTATTCACTGGCAGAGAAACCTATGAAATTTTTTTATACTAATTATGCTTTAAAAATTCTCATTGCAGCATGTATATTATTCCCAAGGAATTACTTTATTCCTCTCCAGCCCTGTCCTCCCCACACACCCCAGCAACATTATATGCCATTATATCTAAGATAATGACAAAGATACAGATTTTTACATTCAAATCTAAAACTTTGGCCAGGGGAGGGGAAGCACATGAGGAACAGAGGGGAGTTGGTGGTACAGCAGCCATGAAGCATTCAAATTCCAGAAATGTACTTGATATTTTTCCCTATTTAATGCAGGTGTTAGCAGCCATATACAAATCATGGGGAAAAAAGAAAACAGAAAATCTAGATCCAATTAATAGCTGGCAGTGTTAGTTTATGCAGACAAAAATCAATGCTTTACAGATGGATGAATATCACTAGTCTGTCCTATTTTGTAGACATTCAGATCTAGAACACAAAAGCTATGTCTTCTTTCCCCTGTTCAAGGATGTGAAGAAGAAAGAAACCACATTTTGGAGACAAATCTACTAGCAGAAGTAGGGTAGAGAAGACTTGAAAGGGGTGTCATAAGACTTCAGGAACTTTTGAAAAGCACACACTTCCAAAGTGTGGAATACTGCACTACTCTGGAGAAGACGGAAGCAGAGCCCTTTCCTAAGAACCTGCACAGAAACTTATTTGCTCCTCAGAAAGAAATAGTGGGCTTCAGGAGCAGCATGCTCCAGCCAGGCTCTGCTGCATCCTCACACCAGCCTAAATTTCTCATTTTCCTTTGATTCCTATCTATAGGACTTAGGGAATAAGATGAGATCTTCTCTTTTATTCCAAGAACAGTGTCAAGGAGCAAGTTACAAGGCCTCCAACATTTAGAGATTAGATACAAGAAGAGACCCCCTGCAAGGTAGAAATAGCTAAGAACCAGGTAAAAACAAGAGAAGGAAGCATTTTTGAGAAATGAACCCACAATAATTTTGCTTCCATGGAGTGTAAACAAAGATGCTAACCACTATTTTTAGAAGGGAAAACGAGTTCATGGTGGCTGAGGACAGTCTGAGAAAATCGTATACCCTGTGGAAAGGAACACCATGTCCAGCAGAGCTTTCTCTGTGAAAACAGTTCCCCGACACTGTAACTGGCATAGTTACCTCAGGTGCTGAGTTGATGAGTCAAAAAAAATTGATAGTTAATGTTTTTAAATTGAAGAAAAATTACCCACAGGATGTGCTTTCTGGCAACTAAGTGACTGAAGAGCTTGGTGGGAGGAAAGGGAACTTCACAGGCATTTCACTGGGTTCCTCCTACCCTCGCTAAGCCCCCAAGTCCCTGCAGTGGGGCGCCGGGCTCCTCCCTTTCCCAAGCGCACAGCCAGCGAGAGCCGGGCTCCTCTGCCCCCGGCCTGCGCGGCAGAGAGGGCAGCTACCCGGGCTGAGACACCCGCTGTGGGATGGAAATCACAGCAGAGAAAGCAAAGCTTGTAGCCCAGGGCCAGCATGAAGGGAGCAGAGCCAGGAGTAGAAGCCCCGGTCTCTCTCCCTTGCTGGTCAGCAATCCTGCTGGCTCTTCCCCGCCACCCCGGGGACCCCAGGGGCCAGCTCCCCAGGGCGTGGAACTGGAGGAAATGGACAGAGAGTGGATCTGGAAGGCAAATGGAGCAGACCTTCAAGGCCAAACAATATGGAAACCCAGGGCTTTCCTCCTGTACAGACCTGGCACCCCCGACGCCCACCCCTCTGTGCTGGCACTCGGCCATCACACCTGCTCTGCTTGGCTTCGGCTTGCCGCTCCATCGCAGCTGCCCGGAAGGAAGGTGCAGGAAGTTCTGGCGAGGGAAACGGAACCAGAAGTCTACAGTGGAGCCTCTGGAATGCTTTTACCCTCCTAATCCAATTTACAGAGAGCCAGTAATGTCTTTCCCTTATGCCTGCAGGTACGTGGTGCCGAGAGTGGAGAAGCCGTCTTGCTACAAGCCTGTAACAACAAGGAGGGAAGCTGGTCCTGATATGGTTAAGCCGTTCAGCCAGCACCAGCAGTGACTCCCTCTAGGTATTTTAAATGAGAAAAATAACCGTGGATTGTTTTCTAAGTCTTTGTTAATTGGGGACTTGGTGCCTGATCCGACAGGGGGTTGAGTGGAATGGGGTGATGTTTAACGCTGCTGTCAGGAGCCTCTGGGTGAAAGGTGTCATTTACTGACCCCCAAAATAATGAAACTCAAACGTATTTGGGGACCAAATTCAAACTTTAAGATTCAGTAGGTTAAATGGATATATCAGTGAGACATCTACAAGGAAACAGAATGAAAAGTTGAATGGATGTGTCTAAAAGAAAGGCCCAACCTATGCAAATTTAGGCCCTCCCTTGCAAATTTGGAGTGTGTTACAGGGTGACAATTCAAGCGTTGGGAGTCAACAGATATCTTCTATTTTGTTTAAACAGTGTCAAAGACCGTATCACAAGAATTCTAACATTTAGGGATTACACAGAAAAAGAGAAACTCTCCCAAAGATAGAGACAGCAAAGAACCAGGTAGAGACAAAAAAAAAATTAAAGCATTTCAGGAAAGAAATGAGCAACAGTTTTTGGTGCTATCGAGATGTAAAGTAAGATGTTGGTCACTGATCTTCAGAAGGAAAAATAATTCCTGTTGGCTGACCTGATACTTAAGGAAATAACACGTCTTCTGTGAAGGAATACCATCCCCAGACTGTTCTGTGAGAACCGTCCCCAACCTTATTTATTACTGGCACAGTTTAAACATTCACTGCGAATAAAGACAAGGAATATTTCTTTTCACTCCTCGTTTCATCTGTGAATGTTCTTACTGTTTTCACTAAAGGTCTTCTGAAACATCGGATGATGAAAAAGTTACAAAAAATAAAAAGAGAAAGGAAGAAAGGAAAAGAAAATAGGTAAAGCAAACGCAAAAGAAAAGGGGGGGGATATTAATTTCTTATTATCAGACTGTCATAGTGGGATTAAAATAATGATCATAAATGTTGAGGTAGAAATTTAACATTTTAATTCAAACTCATATGCTTTCTCTACCCTTTGCCATTACAGTAGCCAAAATGTGATAGAAATGGGAGAGGAGAGGAGGCCCTAATACAATGTTATTAAGATGACTGCACTGTCTGGATGAAGATTTGAAGGCATATCTATTACTTATTAAAGAGTAACTTTGTGTTACTTAATATCACTAAGCCTTATAGTTCTCATTTGTAAAACTGAGGCAAAAACGACTACTTTGAAGATTATTTGTGAAGATAAATTACATTATGAGGGTGTTGGATTAATTCCTAAAACCCTCCCCAAACTCTGAGTCCCAGGCCTTCAGTACAGGTTCTTCTGTCACCCAGAGCACCTCATATTTTGTCCCTCATTGTTTGGAATTCGTCTGTTTCATTTTACTTTCATGGCAAGTAAAGACTCTGGGTGAACTAAAACTTAGAAGAACATAAAATAGTATTTCCTATAGAGAGTGCACTTCTGGCAAAAAGCCATCTCACCTGTGACATGTTGAGGATTAAAAGTTCAGCATCTTCTGCGGACCTCAATTCTAACATTCACTGTCAGCTGCAGCCTTTGTCAGCATTACATAAAAGTCAGCAGTGGTGTTGTTCTCTTGTTGATTGAGTGCTATTTCTGCATGTGTATTGCTAACCCATTCTTAGGTTTAGTTATGGCTATATTTAACCTGATTCTTCTTAGCACACCTTTTAAAGCATGATCAAAAAAGAATCCTTTCTCTTAGTAAGATGGATTTGTATAACTGCTGGAGATTTCAGGTTCTTTCAGCATTCAGTAAGAAGACAGCATGTGTGATAACTAAGTCAGCAATTTTGAAATTTAACCTCTGCTCTTCTCTGCCCGTTGACAATGGCATCATCTGGAGCCAACCAGATGAAACCTTCTCATTTTCATTAGAAGAAACATTTAAGTTTGTGCATTTTAAGGAATTTATTAAAAGTATTCTCTCTAAAAACCACAGATGTTCATTTGACATAATTTTTGACTACCTACTCTATGTGCAGCACTGTATTAAATGAGGATACAAAAAATAATCGATTCTGCCTTTATGTGCTTCTACCCTTTAGAATAGATACGACAAGCAAATGACTTCAAACCCCCAGTATAGCAAATAACATGCAATCTGCTAAAGAGGATTCAGAGAAAGAAAAGATTGCTTCTGGTAGAAAAGATTGTAGCTATGAGACGAAATCTAGATTCATTAGAATCGAAACTGCATGACAGTCTTTTCCTCATCACTCTTCACCTCCTTATTTCCCTGTGTGCTGGTGTTCAGGGATTCCTCTGATACGTGCTCTATTCCCAAATAAGCATCTTCTTTTGTACCTATGAATATCTAAGATTGTACCTATGAATATCTAAGATCCTTGCCTGTTCTGCTCTCTTCTCCTGAAATGCTCTTGTCTACCTGGTAAGAGGCTCTTCATTCTTTAAAGGCCAATTATTTTGTTGCCTCCCCTGTAATGGCTTGACTAATGCCTCCCTTAATCATTCTGACCTCTGGGTCCCTAGGACACAGCATCAATAACTGTCAAAGCATTTATATGACATGATGAATCACTTTGCATGGTGAGTGACAGTTATTTGAATATGTGTATCTCCTCTTCCTAAAATGGAAGCTCATATAAGTAGGAGACCTATTATTTATCATTATGTTCCCAGCAACTAACAAGAGGCCTGAACTATAATAACTGTACATTGTAAATGTTTGTGGAATAAAGTAGCATTTCCATAAGGCTGAAGGATAGTATGTCGACCACACATACATATATCGAGTAACCATGTTAGCCACTGCCTGCTCAGCACCAGGGGTCTGTGGCTTCAGAACGTCTTTCAAGTGTGTACATACTTCATCTCCTTCACTTTACCTAGGACTTCACAGAGGGTGATAAGCTGTTGGACTAAAATTTAGAAAATCACTTCTCCTGGCTTAATTTTTTTTCAGACTTAGAGAAGGAAGCGACTGAGGGGAATACTGTAGAGTATTTCACCGACTCACCTCTGTCGTCTGGGCATTTAAAACTGCATTTAAGAAACCACACTGGCTTTGTTGAATTTAAGTTATCAAAAACCTGAAGAGTCTTTTATTTTTACATATTTTCTAGATGAAATAAGCCCTTAGTGTTTTTTTTTTTTTTTTCCCAAGATGTGGAGGAAGTAATTCTCAGCTGTTCTTTGCAGGACTCTTAGAAGCCCTGTGGCGGGCTGCCGAGGGCGGGAGCTGGTGGAACTGTACAATTCGTCAGGTGACACAGGACAGGATCCAGCCTTTTGAGATAAGAATAGGATCACTATAAAAGGAGCACCTTGACATCTCCGGCTCTGGCTTGTGGAGCCAGCTTCCTAATGACACTTAAGAGGTGTGTGTTTCTTTGACAGATTCCATTGGGAAGACAGGGTCTGTCTGCTAGCGTATTCAAAAAGCACAAACCACATTGTGTGTGAGACTCGGCTTGCCACTGGAAATGAATTCACCTCTGAAGGACCATTAATAAAGGCCTGTGGCAGGGCCTAGGAGTTTTAAAACAGGAGAGAAAAGAATAGAGGTGCTCAAAGACTTTTGTGCATTCTAATAGGAAGAAGACAATGACCAATGGATAGGAAGTCTGAAGAAATTGGGTCAAATTTAAGTACTATAAAAAGTGGACGCTTTCTCTCTTTATATATATAATAAATAAACATATGTATATGTACGCACATACATAACTATTTTAAATTTCACACAATCTTTATGGACACCGTGTGTGTGTATGTGTGTGTGTATGTGTGTGTGTGTGTGTGCTTATACACATAACTCAGGATAAAAATAAAAAATTCAGATACTATACTATGCTGTATAATAAGATTTATTCATATTTGTTCTCATTTTTAAGAACATAAAAATCCTTCATTTGCTTCATAATGGAAATGCAAGGGGAAAAAAATTTAAACATAAAACTTAAGTAGTGTCTGCTGTCATATCACTATTACTCAGATACCAGGAAGTGGTGAGAAGTGATACAAAAATGTCACTCCTTAGGTACAGTTAACAACTTCCAACGTAAAACTTTATGATAAGAGAAACAGAAAAAAACACAGTGCATGAACAATTATCTTGGGATAGGACAAACAAAGTAGCACAATCCTTTGACAGTCTATGCTGCTCTGTTTTGCCCAGCCGGGGTTCTCACTGCTTGTCTCCACTTCCTACACATGTGGTCCTCACCTGCCTGCAGTCTCCGGCCTCCACCAAGTGATGTAGCAAATGGGGCAGGGCCGACGTGATTCAAAATGAAGCAAGGGATGGTTGAAAGTTTTTAACCAGAACAATGGCACAATCAGATTGTTTGTGGGAGTCTGACTCAGGTAGAGCAAGGAGCAAAGACCAAAATATAATCAGAAAATTTGAATTCTGGCCTTAGTTCTAGGCAGGCTTTTTGTTATCTTGGCTTGAATCTCTCTAAGCCTTCAAAGAGGATAATCATCTCTTCCTTTCCTTCCTTCCAGGGCTTTTGTGAGAGTAAACTATGAATGAAGAAAGGCGTGATGGTTAGGACAAGGCTGCCTAGGCTGTAGCTCAGTCTGTCTTTCCCATTGTTTCCCTCATGCCTTCTCCCTCAGAGCCACGAACAGCTGCCCTGGGCATCCCTGGTGCTCCTCATAGTCTCTCTTGAAATTAGAAGTATTTGTGCTCTTGTTTGTACCCTTCACCATACTGAGTCCTTGGAGCACAGCTTCTGCTGTTTATTTTCTCAGCATCATCCCCCAGAGTTCCTATAAATCGTCCCTGGCAGATAGATGCTCACTAAATGGTTCTTGAAATCTAACATCTGTTGAACTGTTGTATTATTATTTAACTACATGCTTTTTCTGCTCAGTTAAATTACAAACTCTTTGAATACTTCTATCCTATGTTGTAGGAGCTTGCAAGCACTAGGACTGCAAATTGAGTGATATAATGAGAAATGATATGTGTTAGGATGACCTTCTTTAAACTAATGTTTACCCAAAGACTTTGCATATATGCCTTACCTAATGACAATTAAGTTCTTCCTACCACTACTGAGGTAGAGAACATGGAGAGCCATAATTCTTGTTTTCCTCACCTTAATTATTAAAATTTTAAAAGATAACAAATATTTTATGGAGAGGGATAATGAACATTGTACTTCATAATGATATTAGAATTTTTCTGTTTTTTTTTTCTCCTCTGGAAAATAGCATCTGGAATGTACTAAGAGGTTATGAGATTCTACTTGCTACCAAAGTGTACAACTTGTAACTCTTAGAGGGGATGTTCTCTAAATCACTGACATATTTTGAGGGCTTATGTGTTAGTCACTTCTCTAAGAGCTTACATTTAGTTTTTGTACCAGCTTTGTTGGTTAGTATCTTCCCCATTGTTTTACAGATGAGGAATCTAAGGCACAGTATTCCTGCAAGGGGTTCAAAGTCACACAGCCACTAAATGGCAAAGCTGGGATTTGAGTCCAGCCAGCCTGGCTGGTTTGCACACTGATCCACAAGTAATATTACAGAAGTGAAGGATATTTTTCTTCTGCCTTTGTAGGCAAGGCTAACCACCCACAAAGGTCATTGCTGCCCCATATCAGCAACCCTGTGGTGGTGTCCAGCAGCTCAGAGACTGTGTGGTGTGTCTCATGGAGCCTCCTATTTACACAGCCTGCAGTGCCTGCTGTCTGGGCATCAGTGCTGGGAAGCCAAGCAGTTCCTAGAGAGCATATACATTTAACAGGAAAGCAATTCAGTCTGCAGGTGAAGTCCCAAGTCGACTAGAGTTGATTCAGCTTAACGAGGTGTCAAGATGTCAACCAGGATATTGTTCACACTTTGTCCCTGCAGCCATGACTGTCATTCCTTCCTAGGAGCTGGAATCTGAGTGCCCAGGGGGAGGACCACTGCTCCTGAGAGCTGTTCTGCAGGATTCCCATTGCTCTCCCCTCTCCCACTGCTTCCTCATCTCTGTCCTCAGTTTATGCATCTTCCTGCCATAGTTCGCCTCAAACCATGTGCCAAGCACAGTCAAAATAGTGCCCAGGAAATTATAGCCTCAAGATGAGATTATATTGCTTCTATTTCAAATCCGTTTAGCTGATGTTGGATAATTGCAGCTCATGTCACTTGTTAATTTTTAACATTCATTTGGATTTTCCATCTAGATAGCTATAGAATAAGAAAATATAAGAAGAGATATGATATGAAAAAACTATATGGTGTATATGTAATAAAGGTAACTTACATAATGGCATACTTATGCATGATTGATATAAAGGCTAGATAATAGATATAAGACAGATAGTCTTAACTGATTTTCACCTCCAATACATCAAGGTTAGAATCCCAGCTCTACCACTTATTAGCTCAGCATTAACTTTTTAAAGAAGTTAACTCTAAGATAAAAGTAATGCACCTATCTCATAAGATTATTCCTTCTATAATTTCATCTTTTCCAGAATATTGAGTTTCCTGGCTCTGAAAAATTTGATTTAAGAAAATCCAGTATCTCAGACTTTGAAATCCTCCCCTACTAGGTAGAGGCTTGGATGTCAATGGATAAGGTCACGATTCACCAACAGTGCCCCCATGTCTTCTATGACAAGTTTTCGTGTTTGATCCAGAACCTCCATGATATACTGTTGGTGCCAAGGGCTGACAAACTCCATTTATGAAGTCTGAACCTTTTGAAAAACAAGTAAATCCAACTAAAAAAGAAAACCCAGAAGGAGAAGGAGAAGGGATTTGATCCTTTGTGTTGATTATGCTGACCCAATTAGAAAACAAAAATCAAAAAGTCTGGATCTAGAGAGGCTTGGTGAGTTTGGTAAAAATACATACAGGTAAATCAATGTGAAAGCTTTGCTTTCTATTCAGTGGCCTCCATGCCCAATTATATCTCTTCTATCAAGTCAGAGGATTCTTCCTTCCTTTTTTTTTTTCTTAGTCCTTGGAAACACAATCTAAAATAACAAGAGCATAATTCTAATTTATTTCCATTTCAGATTTTTATACCTGTAATTATGTTTGTGTTAAATTAGATTAAAATGTCAATCCACCAATTTGCTTCTTCCTTTGTAACCTTTTGCATACAAAGTTTATCATCCTGACAAATAAAAGGCCTCTCCAACCTTGACACCTAAGAAAAAATGCAAATTGTGTCTTACCAAATTAGAAAACAACCATTAATCATATCATTTAAAAATTAGGTGAAATACCCAATGTAGTTTGAATTTTTTAGCTGTTCAGAGATTACAGGATGAAGATATGACTTAATTTAATACTAAAAAAGAACAGTTAGTGTGAGTAGACCTTACAGTTTGGAAACCATGGGTTCTAGTTAAGAAGATATGATTCAAACTCTTTTTCCCTGACAGTATTATGCTAAGTTCAAAGTGGAATGATTTGCTATCTTTCCAGGGAAACTTATTTGCATTTGAACACAGATATGCGGAAGAAAAACTTAATGCAAAGGCTGGGACTGAAAGAGAACTAAGTTGGCAGATAGGGAGGCCGCTTCAAATCCACCATGAAGGCAGCTCTCAACAGTACCTACCCCAGGGCTGTCTAATCTGCAGTCTTGTGGCCACATGGGGGCCAGAATGGATATGTGGCTATGAATTTACCCCATCACTAAATTATGAACTTAACTTAAAACATCATGCGCTTGAATTTTTGGTGGAACTCAATTGGGTGGTTCTTTTTTCTTTTTTTTGGTGGTGGTTTTTGGCCAAGGCGGGGTTTGAACCCACCACCTCTGGCATATGGGGCCAGCACCCCACTCCTTTGAACCACAGGCACCACCCCGATTGGGAGGTTCTTGAGTGTGAACACTGTAGGCAACAAAGTTGTCTCAATGTCATGTAAAATAAACATACATGTGTGCTCTTGACGTTTGTATGCACGGGTGGCCGCAACATTACCAGGCTGTGCAGCTTCTCTGCATCATCTTCCAGGGGTAGACAGTTGAACTAACACCACCAGACGTCACGTGGACATAATCACTGGGAAGGCAGTGATTATATATAATATTTCAAACTACCATCTCAATGGAAGGCATTTGATATTTAGAAGTCAGGTTTGTATTCTTATTTGATTACTAAGGTACTTCCAGACCTTGTGGAGCACCTCACATATCACCTGCTAGACTTTATAATCAATTATCCTCCACCTCAATCTTCACAGGCAGCTGAGATGTGGAAGGGCCCATACCTTGCCTTCTATTTTCCTGTCAATTAATTTCCATAATAAAAGGAAATATTATCCCTTATCTATTATTTTTTTTAAATCTCAGCATGGCTTCTACAACATCTGAAAAGAAAATAGAACCAAAAAAAAAAAAAATTATGGATGGGGCGGCGCCTGTGGCTCAGTGATTAGGGCACTGGCCCTGTATACTGAGGGTGGTGGGTTTGAACCCAGCACCAGTCAAATTGCAACAAAAAACTAGCCAGGCATTGTGGGGAGCACCCGTAGTCCCAGCTACTCAGGAGGCTGAGGCAGGAGAATTGCCTAAGCCCAGGAGCTGGAGGTTGCTATGAGCTGTGATGCCACAGCTCTCTACCGAGGGCAACAGGGTGAGACTATCTCAAAAAAAAAAAAAAAAAAAATTATGAATGAAGGAAGACTGTTCAGTAAAAAGTGGACAGACGACTACTTTATGTTGAGGTTAATAGTAAGGCACTCTGCTTAATGTGTAGGGAATTTGTGCAAGTTGTCAAAAACTATAATTCGAAAAGGCATTGTATGCAAAAACACACTGCCACATTCAATGCTTATGAAGGATTATGTCCTAAGGACAAAATAGCAGAACTGAAAAAAGGTCTGTCTCTTAACAAAACTTTTTTGAAAAGTTACAACTCAGATGGAATCCATTGTAAAATCTATTTGTGTGGTAGCATATTTAGTAGCAAAAAAAAAAAAAATAAAAACCATTTACTGATGACTTAAGTTTATTAAGCAATATACGGAAAGCATAGCAGATATAATTTGCCCTGATAAAAGGGAGCCATTTTAAAAAATCACTTTGTCTCACCAGGAAAATTGAAGGAATTGAAACTTCTCTTCAAAGAAGTTTGGAAAATAAACCTGCAAACGTTTTTTTCTAATTGTTTTTCTAGTGCCATTAAAAGACACAACTAAATAAAGAGATTTATACAAAGCAGTCAAAATATGTTAAAGTGATTTTCTTTGTCCATTGCAACGTAAGTGGTGTAGGAACTGATAGTGCCCCAGTAAGGGCCAGTAAAAGAAAGGGACTTGTCAAATTAATAGAAGACAAGGCAATTGCCACTCAAACTTACGTTTGATGAAGTATCCTTGCATAGTACAATAAAGAAAATTTATGCACAAATTAAAAAATGGATAACACCATGCAAATTGTCGTCAAGACTGTGAATCTTATAGATGTTGAGGGATTGAATTATAGCTAATTCCAGGAATTCCTGGAAAATGTTGCTGCTGGCTATGGAGACATCATTTAGTTTGCGGAGGTTAGATGGCTATGTTGAGGCCAAATGTTGAAAAGATTTTATGCTTTGCAACATGTTATCTAGTTGTTACGGTATCAAAAACCAAATTTGTGCCAGAACTTGATGAAGAAAACTGGCCTGCATGTTATAGCATTTTAGTGGCTTTAACCATTCATTTAAATGGTTTTCAAGGTGAAAACCAACTTACCAATACAATGTTTCAAACCATAAAAGCATTCCAAATGAAAAGAAATTGTGGCAACCTCAAATTAAAGCAAACAATTTTATGCATTTCAACATGTTGGCTGAACACAGTCCTGTGAATAGCAAGATATACGCAGCCTTGCTTTTCATTTTGATATATGAATTTGAAAACAGATTTCCAGATTTTTAGGAAAATAATCAATATTTTGGTGCATTTGTGACTCCCTTTTAATTGACATAAATATGTTACCTGCCAATTTTCAAATGGAATGTATAAAGCTGCAGTCTGACATTGAACTTGAAGAAAAATCTGCTCCCATCTCTATATTGAACTTTCATAGGTCCCATCTTTCCAGAGACACATATCCTTCACTTCACAATCATGCCTTACTCATGTCATTGCTTTTTGGTAGCACCTACATTTGCAAACAACTACTTTCAAGAATGAAGCACATTAGAAGCAACAAAATTAGAAGCACGAAATCTGATGAGCACCTTGAGAACTCATTGAGAATTGCAGTGACTTCCATCAAACCAGGTATTGAAACCTTTGTTTCTCAAATACAATGTCAAATATCCCACTAGTTTTGTGTTGCCCACTTTTCTTTTACTTTTATAACAAAAGTATATTTATTACTTAACTTTGTACATTTTCTATATTAGTGATGGCAAACTTGGGACCTGCTCAATGATTTTAAAAGACTCTTGGAATAGGCCACTGAATAATTAGGATTATAACATGAAGACTTTTTTGCTTACCTGTGATGTCAGATATTACAAAAATTATACACAGACCTTTAGTTTTGTTGCTCATCGGCTTTTGTTAATGTTTGTGTATTTAACATGTGACCCCAGGCAACTCTTCTTCTTCTAATATGGCCCAGAGAAGCTAAAAGGTTGGACACCCCTGACCTACAGCAGGGTGTAGTGTCAACATTTAGGAGATGCCTAGTGTGGGCAGTGCTTTGTAGGAACAGCACAAGGCAACCACGGGCCCTCCCCTTGGGATACCAGAAACTTGAAACCCTCTGACCAGCCTGAACATGTGTCTTGTAGGTTTGCTCTGCCTTTTCTTCTCCATTCTGATCTTGACTCAGTCATTTAATATCTTTGTATTTTAGAAAAATAAGAATCATAATATCTGCCTATAGGAAATTCAGGGGAAATGGTAATTTTGGAGATACTGGTGTTAACTCCAATTAGGTTGGTCCATATTATTCTTCTTTTTCTTCCCAAAGTCTTTGGCAGAGCACAGGAGCAAGGTGAAAAAGGAAAGGCCTCTGATGGGAAAGGGCTCACAGAAAATCACTCGTGCTCCAGGCATGTTAAACTTACTGGGGGGAGATGAGAAGTAAGTTCCTCACTCTCTGCAATTTGCATTACCTGGGCTTAAGACTTCAGAAGACACACTCTTCTAAAGAGTGAATTTTATTCATTATATATTTTAGATAACTTAAGGCATAATAATTCTCTCAGAGAAGCCAGGTTGAGAGTCTGCACTGACTGCTGCAATTCTCCATAATCCTAATTTCATGCATCTAAACTCAGACAACGTTCCATTTTCTAGCACATCTCCACTAGTAATCTTTATATTTCAAGACCCTAAACTTAATCACTCCTGAAAAGTCCTTATTGTCATATAAAAGCAACACATTCATAGGTTCTGGGAATTGGAGGTGAACATCTTTGGAAACCATTATTTTGTTCACAACTTGGTCCAATTTCAACAAACATTGCTGAGATTACAGGTGATGCTATGAGCTTTCATCCTGAGGCACAAACTGTCTATTTGTCTTTCTTTTGATGATGTTCAAGTTTAGACACATTAATTCATTACAGTTTGCAAAATAGTGATTTTCAGATTCTTCCATTTCATTTAATTAGTTAGAATATTTCTGTAAAGAGACATGTCTATTTATTTACTATTTGGTTACTCATTAGTAGAGTTTTTATGGGAAAAGGAGGATATATGGTTGATCCGATGTCTTTATGTACAAGGAAATAAATAGCCTTAGTTCCTATTATTCTCCAAAGGTGACCAATAATATTTGGTACCGCTATGGATTCTTGAATTTCAACATATTTGACAGGTACAATCCATTCCAACCATTAGCTTTTTTGAAACACAAGTTGTTTGTTATTTGTCTGGGGTGAGCCTTAGTCACGTTAGATCTTGGGTCCTAATAGTTTTTATTACCTCCTTTGCTATTTTCTATGAAATGATATTGTAGAATCATTCTCCAAATTATTCATTCTCCCCCAAATCTGGCTTCTTTTAGCAAGAAATGGTGTTTCATGATCACAATCTGTGTACTAATAGATGTTCATTGCTACTAGATTTGTTGTTTTTTAATGTTATTTTAATGGACAGAACTAGAAAATAGAAAAATTTTTAAAGATAAGATATTCACATGTTCATTTTGGCATTTCCTATTAAAATTTAAGACTATAGGATTTTTATTCCTTATTTTTATTTTTTAATTTTTTTTTTTTTTTACTGTTGGGGATTCATTGAGGATACAAAGAACAGGTTACATTGATTGCATTTGTTAGATAAAGACCCTCTTGTCCCACTCACAGATCATGACCCCTCACCCCCTCCCTCCCTTCCTCTTTCTGCTTCCCCCACTCCCCACCATGTACTAGGTCATTAATTGTCCTCATATTAGAATTGAGTACATATGATTCTTGCTTCTCCATTCTTGTGATGCTTTACAAGAATAATGTGTTCCACTCTACCTAGGTTAATACAAAAGATGTAAAGTCTCCATTTTTTTAATGGCTGAATAGTATTCCATGGTATACATATACTACAGCTTGTTAATCCATTCCAGGGTTAGTAGGCGTTTAGGCTGTTTCCACATTTTGGCTATTGTAAATTGAGCTGCGATAAACAGTCTAGTGCAAGTGTATTTATGATAAAGGGATTTTTTTATTCTGGGTAGACACCCAGTAATGAGATTGTAGGATCAAGTGGGAGGTCTAGTTTGAGTTCTCTGAGGGTTCTCCATACTTCCTTCCACAAAGGTTGTATTAGTTTGCAGTCCCACCAGCAGTGTAAAAGTGTTCTCTCCACATCCACACCAGCCTCTCCAGTTTTGAGATTTTGTAATGTGGGCCATTCTTGCTGGGGTTAGATCATATCTCAGGGTGGTTTTGATTTGCATTTCTCTAATAATTAGGGATGATGAGCATTTTTTCATGTATTTGTTAGCCATTCATCTGTCTTCTTTAGAGAAGGTTCTATTCATGTCTCTTGCCCCTTGATATATGGGATTGTTGGCTTTTTTCAGGTGGATTAATTTGAGTTCTCTATAAAGCCTAGTTATCAAGCTTTTGTCTGATTCAAAATATTCAAATATCCTTTCCCATTGTGTAGGTTGTCTATTTGCTTTGGTTGTTGTCTCCTTAGCTGTACAGAAGCTTTGCAGTTTAATTAAGTCCTATTTGTTAATTTTTATTGTTGCAATTGCCACGGAAGTCTTTGTAAAGTCTTTCCCCAGGCTGATATCTTCCAGTGCTTTTCTCATGTTTTCTTTAAGGATTTTTACTGTTTCATGCCTCAAGTTTAGGTGTTTTTCCATCTTGAATCAATTTTTGTGAGTGGAGAAAGGTGCAGGTCCAGTTTCAGTCTTCTACATGTGGATATCCAATTCTCTCAGCACCATTTATTGAATAGGGAGTCTTTCCCTCAGTGTATCTTCTTGTTTAATTTATCAAAGATTAGGTGACTTAGGTAAGATGTTAGTTTCATCTCTTGGTTTTCTACTCAGTTCCAAATGTCTATGTCTCTATTTTTGTGCCAATATCATGCAGTTTTGATCACTGTGGCCTTGTAGTAAGCAAAACTTTCTATATTAGAGAGTAAAAACCTGGCATTAGTAATAAAAACAAAGCCAGATGCTTACATTTTAATATATAAAATTTTGCTTCCCAGGGATGAAGAAACAATAGAATTGAAATATTCTGTAAATATTTGTTTGTTTTATCACATTACCCACATAACAATCCAGAACAGCAACAATAACACCGTCACCATCAATATAATTACTGAAAAGTTACCTTTTTTTTTTGCATTTGTTTTCCTAATTGTCCCCCTTGTGTTTGTATTATTGTCAAAGCAAATAGACATTAGACACTGTTCTTTTTAAGATTAATTTACTTCTTAGCCCTCATTTAATACTTCAAGAAATTACATTTTTATTGTTCTACTGGTATGTAAGTCAAAGTCTCTAGTTGTTTTCATTGTCTTAAACTTGCTTTCTAGAAGTTTCTTCATGAAATTTTTGTGGCAGCAATATTATACATGTTTGTAACACAATGTACCATTTATACCTGAAAGTCACTTCAGCTGGATATAAAACATTTGTTCACAAAGTTATCTTTCTTTGAGTGTAAGTATGTCACTCGTCACTTCTGGTTATGATAATATTCTAATTTTTCTTGTTAAGTCACTTACTCTATCTCTTTCTAACTAGATATCTATAATATTTTTTATTTTTCAATCCTTAAATTCTAATGATTTTTCTAGAATGTGCCTTGGTGGTGGTCATTCTAAGTTGACATTATCAAGTACACGGTATGTTCTTTCAATGGATATTTTCACATATTTTTAATTTTAGTGTTCTTCGAATTGTAAATTTAGTATATTTTAATGTTTCTTTGCCTTGGCTATCTTCTTCAGGAATTTCTATTATCTGTATTTCTTAATTTTCTATTTTTTACTTTTTTGCTTATTAAGAATTGTTATGTTATTTTGAAATCTTTTTATCTCTTTCTTCATCTTTTTTTATTATTAAATACTGTTTACTTTTTACCTTCTGTGATTATTTTATCTTGTATTCCTTTTAACAGCCCTCATTTCAGAAAGGATGCTTTTCTTTAATTCTCAGCTAAGTTTTGCCACTTCATTTCAGAATTTTTGGAATTTTGAGTTTTATTGTTTTTTTCATATTACATGTCAGTTTTCAGAGTTTTTTTTTAAACTCCTTTTAAAATAGTAAGTTACAAGTTTGATCCACTTGGTTAGCATAACTTCTGTCATGCTTTTACTTTCCACATGCGTGTTCTACTCTTATAATAGCTTTGCTTGGGATTTGTTTGTGATTATTTTGTGCATTGTATTTTAATTTATAAGAACTTGTGGAACAGAGTAGTTTGTTTGGTTTTTTTTTATTTATAACTTCATAGAACATCCTCTTCTGTCTTTGTGTGTTTTGTTTTGTGTTAAATATTATTAACAAATAGGCTAACTTTCTTTCTGAGATTTTCTGGTTCTGTTCTCCCTTCCTGTTTTATCTGGATTTTCTCTTTCTTTCCTCTTAATTGTCCTTACCTTGCTCAGTTTTAATTTCAGTCTCAGTAGTTCTTCCTCAGCAGTTGGCTTTGTCACGGGAGGGGGCTCTAGTGGGTTTGCCAGTGAGTCTGGGGAGTTCTCACAGACACTGACTGCTTCTAGACCTTTCTACCTGAGAGGTCCTGGCAGACACTCACCCAGTTTTAGCTGTGCTTGTACCAGCCAGTCAAGCTTTCCAGTTAATATGCCTTGGCTCTTTTTGGATTCTCCTATCCTCTCATCCCTAAGTAGCTTCTCTCTGCTTCCTCTTGCATGGATTCTGGTAGCTTGAAATACTGGTGGCTGCTTGTGGTTCATCTCTGCCTTCTAGCATTTGGGGAGGTCATAGAGATACTTGAATCAACTCAATTTGTTGTAAATTTTATCCATGATTTTTGGTTTTGCCATTTAGTTGCTCTGTCTGTTTTTATATGAAAATTCAGAGAGCTCTAGAGACTCTGCTGTCAGTAGCATCCTTCTAGGATGCTATATTCTTCTATATTTCTGGAGAGATTTATTTATTAAAAATAATATTTACTTAAATTTATTTTAGTATCTCATTAAAACAGATTTTTATTTATGAACTTTTTATTTTTAAATTTGTTAAAATTCTATTTATTTACTAAAAATTATATACACATGTTATTTTTAATAAATAAAATTTTGAATCATTTTAGATTTACTGAAAAGTCACAAAGTCAAGATTCTTTGTACAAAGGAACAAAGTGTTTCCATATACCTCTCATTCAGTTTTGGTTTTCCCCCTAACGTTATCATCTCACTCTTCCATGATACATTTGTCAAAACTAAGAAACGACCTTTGCACATTTCTCTTGGCCAAACACTAGACTTTATTTGCATTTCACCAGATTTTCCCCTTAGGGAAAGTTTTCTATTCTCAGATCCGATCTAGGACGCCACATGGCATTAGCTGTCACATTTTTTTCACTCTCTTCTGGTCTGTCTGTCTGCGTTTTTCAAGTCAGTAACAATTTTAAGGGGTGCTGGTCAGGTATCTTGTAGAATGTTCCTCAACTTGAGTTTGTCTGATGCTTTACTCAACATCTGACAGGGGTGATGGGTATTTGGAGAAATACTACACGGTGTCCTGCCCTTCTCAGCACAGTATACCCACGGTGAATGAGATCCACACAGTATCCTGGATCATGAGAACTTGGATTACTTGGTTAAGGTCCCATACATTGTTGAATTATTAACTGAAAATGTTGTCCTTTCACTTTGTTTCACAAGCTCCAAATAATCACCTACAAGATAGTTCCTTTGATCCCCTTTGAGATAGTAGGGGGTCTCTCAGGTCCTGCCGGTTTCATTCTTCAGGGCCCTGGCATACACGTATTAAGTACTCAGAGTTTTCACTCCTTAATTCTGTTTGGTTTTGTGAGAAGAGATATGCACCTTTTGAGGGTGGGGGTCAGTGTGGTGATGTGAGGAACATGCCAAACGTCATTCCAGAAAGGCTTGACTTCTTGGTAATCTTCACTTTATAGCAATAAAGCTCCCTAGGAGGAGTTTTCAAAGACTACATGCTGCAAAATTAAGAGAATATATTAGATGGTCTAAAGTGGGTCGTGATGCACCTCAGACCCTACTAAACTGACATCTGCCAGGATTTTACTCTGACAAAGCTCCAGCTCTCAGTACATGTCTCCCTAAATGATGTTTCAGTAACACCAGTAAACTGACCCCACAGATTCAGGTGGGCATATGTCATTTACCAATATCTTTTTTTTTTTTTTTTTTTTGCAGTTTTTGGCCAGGGCAGGTTGGAACCCACCACCCATCTGGTATATGGGGCTAGCGCCCCACACCTTGAGCCATAGGTGCTGCCCTACTACCAATATCTTTTATACTCATTCAAATAAAAAGAAAATGGGAAATTTCAGGTCCATTATTTCATCAACTTAAACACATTAGAAAAGAGAAAAGTAATGTTAGTAACACATATCCACCCACATTAAAAGCATTATGATAAAAACACACCTGCTTTGGTAGTCTAGGAGGAAATCTGATAGTATTGGGGATGATAAGGTTTGTATTAATCTTGTTTGGTTTTGTAAGTTTACAATGGTAATCTATAATAATAATAGCATACATTTTTTATGAAATTCCTAAGTTTACAAGATGTTTTTATATTTACTGTCTCACTTTATCCTTGCATATCTTCTCTGAAGCATAGGTTCCTATATTTGCTTTATAAATGAGGAAATTGGGCTGGGTGTGATGGCTCATGCCTCTAATCCTAGCGCTCTGGGAGGCTGAGTTGGGTGGATTATTTGAACTCAGGAATTCCAGACTGGTCTGAGCAAATCAAGAGAGACCTCAACTCTACTAAAAATAGAAAAACAAGCTGGGTGTTATGGCAGATGTCTGTAGTGGAGGAAGGCGGTATGGTGGAAAGTTGAGGCAAAAGGATCTCTTGAGCCCAAGAGTTTGATATTGCTGTGAGCTATGATGCCATGGCACTTGACCCAGTGTGACAGAGTGAGACTCTGTTTTGAAAGAAAGAAAGAAAGAAAACTGAGGCTTGTCAAAGTTAAGGGTGGTATCCAAGGTCACGTATCTTACTCATAGAAGTTCATCAGATTGCTCTTTCTTTTCTTTCAAGACAGATGCTAAAGTTTTTTATTTCATAAATATAATTTATTTCCCTTCTAATGGGGAAAGAAACACTAACTCACCAACAATGAGAGAAAGGTATACACCTAAATAAAGGGACAACTTAAATAAGAGATTACATAATAGTATCTACTATTTATTTAGTATTTACTCTGTGCCAGACTCCATAGTAAAGTACCATATAAATTAGATAATATTTTTTCTTTTTTTATGAGAAGAAATTGAAATTCAAATGGATTAGCTAATACAAAATATGTTAACTATATTGCATAAATTTCCATTTTAGACAATGACATTTCTTGTTCCTGTAGAGTCTAATACAAATATTCCCGGCTGGTGAATGGCAATGGCCTTAAGTTGGTCAGTCAGGGTTCCGGGCACTGCTATCCTTTGAAGATTTGAAGTCTTCAGCTGGATCTGAATGTTCCTGTTAGAAATACTGTTTATACAATCAATAAAGGCTTTATAGGTGAGCCAAAATTAGATTTCAGCCTCATCCCTTCTGAGATATTTCAATTTCAGATTGATGTTCAAGTTAATGCAAGCTTCCTGAGCACAAGGAGTTATAATGGCCTAGACCTGGAAGTGACATATATCACTTCTGTCTCTGGTCCATTTGCAAGAGCTTAGTCATATGGACACTCTTGACTGTCAGAGGGACTGGAAAACATAAACAAGCTGGGTACTCTGATGGGAAATAGGTTTTAGTGAGTATGTAGCACTTTGCCTCATTAAGTAACTTGCCCAAAGTCAAACATAATAATTGGCAGAATCAGAGTTTGAATTCAGGATTGATCAAAAGCCTGTGTTAATTTTGCTATATTATGCTCCTTCCAAATATAAATTAATTTGGTTTTATTATTTTTAAGGATAGCTCAAATTTTTCATGGCAATATCTATCTATTTCATTATAAGTCCTATTTGATTGGGTCCTTAAGTTTCACTCTTCTGTGTTGACAGGTACCTTGTCTGTTCCCAAATTGTCCTTTGTTCATGATTTTCATTTAGACTTCCAATGAAGTCCCACGCACTCATGCCAACATCCTGACTAATGCCCAGTAGCAACTAGCTTGTTATTCCCTCACTGGGGACATGAAATCATGAGGTCCTTTATGAAGAAGGAAGACTTTTCTCCTTACCCTTCCTTGCATCTTGTCACCTAATGAGTCACCCCAAAAGACAAAAGCCCAATGCCTCACAGAGTCACTACAGAAAACAGCTCCTTCAACTTCTGCCTTCTAATAATCTCATAAGACTAAGAAATAGATTCTAAGGGGCTCATGCTTTCACTCTCTCTGTCACTTACTGTGTAAGGGTGAATCCTTTCCAACTAAGATCCCTGAAGAATCAACCCACCTAAAAGAACTCCTGGTGGTCCCTCCCCACAGCCCAGATCACATGCTGAGGTAGTTCTCAGTCTAGGAGTGGACTTAGCCTAACATCAAATGGGGTTTTTCACTATCCAAGGGTACATAGTACCAGAACCCTGAGAATCAAGTATGTTCTGCAGATGCTTGTAGGGGACTTGTTTTGATAATCTAATAGGAATATCTTGTATGAAGAGAAAAAATTCTTTGTAATTTGTGTATCCAACATTTGAAATTGGAATCTTGAAGCTACTGTTGAAATTTAAAATTTGAATCTCAGAAACTACTGTTACACTCCTATGCATTTTAGGTATTCATCCTGAAATACTGTTTGTGCAATCAATAAGGGCTTTATAGGTAACCTAAAATTAAAGTTCGATGTGGTTACTCCAGTGTTATAACAATTCCAGATTGATGTTCAAATTAATGCAAGTTTCCTGGGCACCCTCAATTTTAGTTTTATATATATGTATGATTTTGTGCTATGCTCTGCTTTTACTAAACTTCTCATGCAAAGCTATCCTCCTCCCCTGGCATATGCATGGGCCTGGTCACTGCAGTCAGAAAATTCAGACACTTTTAGTGACTACAGAGCAAGTATACTCACTGTCACATAAAAACACCAGCAGGAGCCATGAGATAGTATACAGTGGTGAGAGAGATCGAAGATCCAGATTCCCTGTGGATTCGCTGTCTATGGCCATGCCTGATAAATGAATAGATCTTCAAATGGCTAATCTGCTCATTTCAACCATCTAATGATCGATAAAGATTGTTAAGTGAGTAATCTGTGGTGGCGATCAATATTTATCATGAAGATAGCTGAAATGGATACCAGCCACCTGCCTAAATCAGAGCAGGGTATACTGAGACCCAGGACTGGCCCAATAGTGGGCAAGTGCTTGAGATTTAACACTTCTGCCTTCCAGTGTATTCTGTCAGAATCCAGTCTTCTTCCAAACCTGATGCCTCCTGCTGTGTGGAAACTCAACCTGAATCTGTTCTTTTTAATTCTGAATGTTTTTAATCCTCCACTTTCCTTTCAGTGAAATGTTCTTTTCATTCCCTTAAGTTTTTATTTTTAATTATAATAGTTTTATATTTTTGTAGGGTACAGGTGATGTTTTGATACAGGCATACAATGTGAATAATCAAATCAGGATAATTGGGGTATTCATCACTTCAGCATTTATCATTTCTTTGTGTTAGGAACATTCCAATTCCACTCTTTAGTTTTTTTAAAGTGCATCTTAACTTATTGTTGATTATAGTCAATTTGTGCTAGCAGATATTGTTTCTCCTGTCTATCCAAGGAAAAAACTGTGTATTTTTGTACACATTAGCCATTTCCTCATCCCCACCATCCTTCCCAGCCTCTGGTAACTGTCCTTCTTCCCTCTGTCTCTGTGAGATTAATTGTTTTTAATATTGAGCTCCCACATATAAGAGAACACGCTTATATAAAAACACTCAAGATTTGTCTTTCTCAGCGAAATGTACTTGTCCCAATATCTTAGGGCCCAAATCTGCTTTCCAAGCTAGTTTTCCTGATCTATTGACATATTTTTGGATTCTCTTGTGTATTTTCTTTTATTGTTTCATATTTATCTTGCCTTAATTCAAAAAGGATTTAATGCTTGCAAAGAGACACATCTCATTTAGCTGATAATGTCTCAAAGTGGAGACATGGCAGTTAGCAGCATCTCACCGGCAGGGGAGCCACCAGTTGGGGGAGTGGTCCCTACTGTTACAGCCAAGTTGCTGCATCATAGCCCCCTCTGTCAATATAATTCATGCAAAGAGAATCAGGAGTTTAATGTTTCACATTGGCCCTAAGGCAGGGCGGTCACTGTAGGTCTTGCCCTTAAAAACTACCTGTATGGAAAATTTAGAATTACCAAAAAGGAAAAAAAAAGGCATTTGATCATAAAGACATTTGCACTCACATGTGTATCACAGCCCAGTTCATAACTGCAAAGATGTGGAAACAACCCAAGTGCCCTTCCACACGTGACTGGATTAATAAATGGTGGTATATGTGTACCATGGAATACTATTGAGCCATAGCAAAAGATGAAGATTTTGCATCTTTTTTTTACAACTTGGATGAATTTGGAGAGCACTTTCCTAAGTAAAGTAACACAAGAATGGAAAAGCCAGCATCTCATGTACTTGATACTAAGTTCAAACTTGAAGATTAACAGTGTGTGCACATATGAGAAAAACGCAATTGAATTCAAGAAGGGGAGAGGTTGGTAAGTTCCCACCTAATGGGTACAAGGCACAGGTAATTGGCACACTGCCTGGATGAAGGACTCAACTACAACTCGACATTAGTAACCTGATCACATGGACCCTCATATTAATCTGAAATAAATTTTTAAAAAACTGGAAATAAAACCCTGGATCAAAACAAACAAAAAAAAATTATGATTTTTCTTAAAAGGTCAAGAATTCAAGACTTCCAAGGTACCATGATTAAGCCTTAAGCCAAGACTGATGGCAATTAGGAAAAGGCTGACTCGCTGTGGAATACAAGGAACTTGAGCGTTTGTTCCTTCTTTCTTTTCATAGAACAGGGTTTTGCCCAGGGTTTTGCTCCTCACCTGTGGGACAATTGAATTCTGATCGGCCTTGGCATCTGGGGCAAGCTCAAAACAATTAGCCAGGAGCAGGAGGCTAGACTTCAGCAGCAGAACCGGGTTTGGAAAAACTCAGGAAGGAGGCCGAGGAGGTTGCCCCACAGGAAGAGAGTGTCGCGGGCAAGCTGACAAGCTGGCTCCCTGGGAACCCAGAAGCGGGCATGGCCGGGACACCAGATGCTCCCTGCCCTGAGCATCCTGAGTGCCTGAGAGGCTCTCCTGCCATCACCGTCTGCTTCAGACTTGCTTTCCTGGTGGCAGAGTGCTGACCAGAAAAGGCCGCTTGGGTTGTTCTGGCTCTCGTCACAGAGAAGGCTCTCTAGTCAAATACATTTTTCAACAAGTTGCTATGGGGATATGTTTTAAAGATAGCTAATGCTACCAGGGAGTCTGACTGGCAGGGCTGGCAAATCAGGCTTTGATTTAACCTCCTCTTGCAGCCTGTCGAGCGATTTCGGAACAAGTGTGTGCAGGACATGGAGGTGGCCGTCTTTGCCGGGAGTGCTGGCGAGTGCAGGGAAAGCACTGAGCGTGAGGAGCTCCTGTCCCCCTTGGTGATCAGGAGGCGGGGAGGAAACCAGAGGATTCAGGGCCTTGGCTTCTCCTCCTGGCCCCCTGGGCTCTGTGCTTTCCTGGCCCTTGTTGTTAGTGCTCCCACCAGAGGGGAGAGGAGAGTAAAGGCCTCTCCACCCGAGAGGAGCTTTCATAGAGATCTGCTGAGGAGAGAAATGGGAAGTATTGGCTGAAATCAGGTTCGCAGATTATCTGTGGATTTCATTTACAAGTCCTGTATGAGTAATGTGATCATTAGGCATTGGCTGAATGTGGCTTAGTCGGAGGCAGAAGCTTGGATGAAAAGAGCCTTGTACATATGCACCTTTTTGTCTACATAGTAATAAGTGGATAAATGTCTAGCAACCTCAATTTTTGAAAATGAGTGTTTGCTGAAAATGCAGATCACTTGAATCTTAGGATGTCTGTCGTGAAGCAAATCATTAGTGTGGCCATCCGTATTGGTCTGATTTACCTAATAATTGCCAAATTATTAACAAATATGACACAGAAATAGACTTACCAAAACAAGAAGCCATCATGAGAAACGCCTGAGCTTCTGTTATTTTATTCTTACTTAGAACTCTTCTTGTTGGTAAAACGCTGATTGTCTTTCTACATTTCAGAAGCCCAAGAGTGCTTGAGTGAATGAATCTCTGCAGAGTACTTTGAAAATGAACATCCTCCTTCTGGTGTTGTTATCCCTGCCCCTCACTTTTCTGTGGAAGGTGACAATTGCTGACATCTTTCCCGAGATGCAGATACCTGTCCTCAATGACCTGTGCAACCTCGGTCATTCATTTTTCCAATAGAAACGATTCTCATTCCTTTCTCTTCTGGGCAGACCACAAATTAGTGATCTCTGGGGAGATTCCTTACCCTAATTAAGAACCACTTGAATTAGGAATCCTTCAGGTACTCCTTTCCAGAAACTTTTAATGTTGATCCTTGCCCATCTGCTGACTCCCAGGAATCACTGAATGGCAGGCATCTGTTGTTTCGCTGCCTGGTATGGCAATATCTTTTCATTTCCTGCTCTGGGGAAGCCCGCCTCTGTGTAACACACACACACACACACACTGCAGTGCGAAGCTACAGAGCACTAGCCGGGGTGGCTCCGTTTATTGAGCTTTTTAAGGTGTTCAGTTCTATCAAATCCAATTATAGGGAAGAGCAGATAGATACTTAAAAGTTCTCTTGGGTGCTCTTCACTTAAACCATCACATATGTGGGGTGTTTTATCAGAATTCTCATTATTATTGTGCTCAGGTGAAGCATCCCTTTTATTTAATACATTCTGTCAAGAAATTCATGTATTCTAGAAAACATTAAAGAAATATATAATTAAAATCTTAAAATGATGGAATGAATATTATCAACAAAGTCCTTTTTCACTCAAGTACTTATAAATCATTCCAAATGGTAGCTGCTTCAACAAAATTCATTAAGCTTCTCTCACCCAGATTTTAAACAAGCTGTCAACTCACCTGTATAAAATTACATGGATGTGTTAATATAAAACCTTTGAATCAGCCACATATTTTGGGGTATGACATTTCCAACCCATATAACTCATGTACCTGAAATAAACATCCTTTGAAAGAAGAGAAAATTAAGCTCAAGCAGAAGGACCTCTATGTGTTTTCGGTTAATACCTCCTTCTTCTTTCCAGGACTAATGTTTTCAGAAGGTAGAAAATAAAGGTATACACAGAATTAATGATGAAAGCAAAGTTTCAGCTTTCTTGTATTAACCAGCTTAAATATATTAACCACATCAATTCAGGCTCTACCCACTTGCCAGAGCTTGCTGCCACTTCCTGTTATAAACAACTGGTTTCCGGTGTTTTCTCTGCAGTGTTTATATCCTGGAATAAGACCCTCCACGTACACTTTTGCATTGGTTCCATTTCACAGATAATTAAACTGAGGCTCAGGAAGGTGATGTACTTACTCAGATATTCTACTAGTAAGCAAGATTCCTTCTCAGGTTTTTTTGGCTCAAAGACTTTGTCTCTTGATCACCCTGACTCTCACACGCCTGGTGCAAGGAGGATTCTGCCAATTACTGTTTAGGGGGCCTGCACGTTCCTTTCTTTTCTGCCCCAAGGGGACATTTCATCCACAAATAAAATAAGAGCCTGTGTAAGAATTTCCCCTCCTTCCAAAGTACATCACAAGGCACAGAGTGACAGTTGCTGTCTCCCTGGGTCTTTGCTGACCTGGCTACGAGCTCTCAGACAAGGGGAGAGGGGTGCTGGCTTTCTGGGTGGCAGGCCTGGGGAGGCTGCTTGCTGCAGGCCACACAGTCAGCTGGCCCTGGAACCAATGGTGGAAACACCAATTTTAACAGTTTGGGGAAATCCGAGAAGTCATTAATTAAACCTCTATGGCATATGAAATGACTTCAATGCTCCTGAGAATGAATCTTTGCTCTCCTTTAAGTTCATTAAACTATTTAAAATTTCAGCAGACACTACTTGAACAACCACATTTTCTACCTGTCTGCCAAGATTTAACAGTTCCGCTGTTTTATTGATGAAAGTTTCAGCATTCAAAGGCATGTAACTCTTGATGTTTCTGAATTAATCGATGTGATGAAGAATTCTATAGATTCACAGTCATGTTTATGACTTAATGATTTGCTATTTTTTTTTTTACAACCTCGTTGCATAACTTTTTCTGGGGGTCTGCATGCATGCATACAGACATATGCTCCAGGTAAAGAAAAAATACAAAATAAAATGCATAACAGCAGGGAGAGAAATTATCAGCTTGCTTAACTTTAGTTCTGTTTATTACACTTGGTGTGACTAGGTTAATTATTGCCTGTTTAAATGAGGCCAAGAGGTCTGGCATTGATGCCTCAGGTACATGGAAGTGTTAGATAAACTTAGCTTTCTGATATTAAATGCAATAATTATAATTTTTCTGGGAAAATATACATTTGCAGTTATAGCCAGACTATTATTAAAAAAATTAGCCCTGGTTGAAGACATTCAACCATAAACAGAGTGAATGGTTTTGCTAAATTTTTATGGCTGTTGCAGATATTAGATGGCATCTGGTCTTTGGAATTTAGAGATATAATTTATTTTATGTTTCATGCAATATAATTTATTAAACAAACATTTATTGAGCACCTACTTGGCACCTGACATTATGTTATATAGCGGGCAATTGAAATGCTATTAATTCTTCTTTGAAGGAGCCAAAAGAAAGAAAGAAAGGAAAACACATAAAAAATGTGACAGATGCTTGGTTAATGTCCTTTGAAACTAGGCTGTAAGAGAATGAGTAATCTCCAAGCGAATGCTGCGAAATGCTGGTCCCTACCCCTCAACACCTCAAAAGAATCATTTCTTTCTTTCTGTTCTGTATTTTGTTGATGTCTGGCCTGAGGCCTCTTTCTAAGGTTTGGTTTTATAGATGGAAACATTTGCTTCTTTGGTGCCTTCAACGTCTGTAATGTCAGATGGTGACCCCAGTCCTGGGCAACCTACAGTGGCTCTGGGCCCCCACTGGAGCAAAGCCCTGAGCCCTTCATCTGGTGTTCCCTGTCTTCCTCACGTGGCCCAAGCCTGTTTTCCAGACTCCTTCCTCACGAACACCTTCCTGTGCTTTGCCCTCGTTTGCTTCTGACCTCTTACCTCCCCAGGCAGTCCCCATCACTCGCTCATGTCACCTCAACACAGAAAACCCACCTCCTTATCCTTGTGTCTGACAGCCCCTCCACCCTACATCAGGTTGCAATCACTTTCCATGAGTTCCAGTGGGTCTTGGTTTGTTTACCCTTAGGCTACATAGCCCCACATCTTGCTGTGTTTTATCATTGAGTACTTATTTCATTTTTGCTGTTAAATTGAAAACTTTCAGGGAGGATAAATGTGTGTATCTCAGTCATCTCTGGATTTCCCATTGAACTCTGTACCAAAGCACATCTAGAAAGTATTCACTGAATGAATAAGTAAATGTTGGCATGTCTCCCCTCCAACGTCAGCCCTATGTGTAGGGCCTGGGAGTGAGCGACATGTTGGCCTGTCTCCCCTCCAACGTCAGCCCTATGTTTAGGGCTTGGGGGTGAGTGACATAACCTTTATGCACACATCTAAGTTCCTTGTTATGCTTCATCTCCCTGCACCTGGGCAGAAGTGCTCCTGTGCTGAATTTCAGGGGAATATTGAACCAATCAGGCTAATAAATTATAGTGGCTAGTGTTTTCCTGGCAAAGCCCCATCATAACAACACCTTAGAGAGCTGTGGATTCTAGGCATTGCAGATAATGTGACATGTCCTCACATGCACCAGACCAGCAGAATGGACAGGAATAGCACTGCCTCTGGAAAGAGGCAGCTGTATGTCCCTATTCTTTTTCAGCCACACACTCAGCCTTATAAGCCCAAAGAGGACCTTTGTCTATGGACTTAGGAAACCATTTTCATTCTCCAGAAGAAAAGAATTGAGCATCTATTGGGCCAGTCCTAGTGAAAAATAGAGAAGCAAACACGTTTCCCTCTCCCTCCTTTCTGTATCCTCTGCCCCCTCCCTTTCATCATCATATGGTTTTTTGGGCTTATTTCCTATGTCTAAGCCTTCCTAAGGGGCTGGGGATGCTAACGCAGTACACTACCCTTATTAGGAGCATTTGCAATTTCAAAAGAAGGTGTGGGAAAAGACAATTCCTAGAAAGTAAGTTCTCTCTAGGGATGAAATTTCAGTCTTGGGATCCCCCCCAAGGATATGTCAATACAGTTTATAGATAATAACTGTGATTATATGTAGAAAAATTATAGTTCTTTCCCAAGATCATCAGAGAATTAAATGAGATATTGCTTTTGTCAAGAACTGGCAGAAGGGTCTGAGGTTATAACTCCACCTGCAATGATGAGTTAGCCTGGCACAGTTACATGGCTGAAGGTAGAAGGCATGAGACTCCTGGGTCAGAGACTGAGGACTTTGTTACATCAAAAGCAGCAGCCAGAGTATCAGCATTCTCTCGTGCTAGCACCTTAAACCCCAGAGTTGTCTCACAGAAGAACACAGCTTAAGGAACCACAGTCTTTGATAGTGGGCAGTAAGCATGCTTGCCTGTTGCTCCCAAGTGAGACATTATGTTTATTATGCTGGACAGTAACAGGCACGCTCTTTTCTCTGGAAGATTCCACATCCATCTCATAGAGATGTTTGCTATTACAAATATCTTGAAAAAAATAATCCAGAGCAAAATTAGTCAATGAGAGGGCTCACGTGACAAGAGACAATGTGAATGACCATGGAGGGTTGTCTCCTAACTTGTAAAGCATATCTAATAGCACCTGGTACAGAGTGAGGAGTCAGTAACTGAGATTATAGCTTCATTAGATCTCAAAGATAATTCTATAGGCCTCTGCTTATTACTTCAAAGATGACCCTATTCAGTTCATTATAAGATAAAAGGCAAATGCCAACAAATCATGTATCACACATGATTTTGAAATCGAAGCAGCTGCTCTTCATCCAAAGCTACCTGAAGGAAGTTAGAAAGCTCCAGGAGGTTTGTTTTCTCTTCCACTGTTTGCCTGGTGCTCTGCTCTTACCTGGGAGGAAATGAATGAGCCGCTGCGCACTCGTTGCCAAGCTCGATCTTTCCACTTCTGAGCCCTGCGCACGTCTGCAGTATGCAGGGCCATGACGCGCCGCTTCCTTGCAGAATGAATGTGCTGTGGTCCATTTCCTTCTAAAAATAAATATGCACCTGGACATCTTGTCTTCTAAATGCCACTGAGTTTTTCTATTAAGTTGAAATTTGCCAAAGGATGATTTTGAATGGAAATGGAATCAACTCAACAACTCGGGGAGCTCTGACAGGCAAGTTCAGTCCAACCTCAAAAGAGGTGAGGGCTGGAGAGTCACACTTGTTTGTCTTGGAAACTCCCTGTCTTCTGTCCCTCGAATAATCCTTCCTTCTAGAGAGAAGGCTGCTCTTCTAATACCTGGCTCTTGTCTCCAGGGAATAGTTCATTTATACTAAAAACATCTATTCCTCCCATCTCACATTGTATGAGGCACCTAATATAAGCTCAATAAAAATTTCTCAACTTTTGACTAAAAAGTGAGGGATCCCATGTGGTTTCCCTCCCAGGTTGTATTTGAATTTTAATAAAAAATGGCACCACTTGGACAAAAGAAGAGGATCTACAAGGATGAGTCTCTGTAACATTTGAGACTAGTGACAACAGGTGGGTTTGTATTTCTGGTGTTGTTCAAACCCGGAGACAAGGATAACTGCCCTATATATATCAGGAGCCCATTCAGAGCTGGTGCTTCTCAAAGTAAACAGTGTACAAATCACTCTTGGATCTTGTCAGATGCACATCATGATTCAGCAGGTCTGAGGGGCCTTTCTCTTAGGCTGTCAGGTGATCTGAAGGCTGTTGGTCTCTGCAGACTAGAGCTTGAGCATGAAGGATGATTTTGCTGTAGATGCTTGGGCTGAAGGGGTGGTGGACTCCAAAGGCTGCATGGCTTCCAGATACAGAGCACTCTGCAGGTGCCCCCAACCTCCCCTGCTTACTCTGATGACCTTCCATACCCTCTCACTCACTCCAGAAAAGAGGGACAGTGTAAAGGATGGAGGTGGGGAGGGAAGATGAGAATCCCCCCAATGCAGCATGTTGGCAAGTTCAGGGGCACCAGCTCTTCACAGCTGATGCAGCTTTGGCTTTAAGAGCAGGTGGGCTGTGGCCAGCGACCCTGCCTGCTCACCCGGCCTGCCCACCCTGCCTGCTCACACTGCCTGCCCACCCTGCCTGCTCACACTGCCTGCCCACCCTGCCTGCTCACACTGCCTGCTCACCCAGCCTGCCCACCCTGCCTGCTCACCGGCCTGCTCACCCTGCCTGCCCACACTGCCTGCTCACCCGGCCTGCCCAGACTGCCTGCTCACACTGCCTGCCCACCATGCCTGCTCACTTGGCCTGCCCACCCTGCCTGCTCACACTGCCTGCCTACCCTGCCTGCTTACCCTGCCTGCTCACACTGACTGCCCACCCTGCCTGCTCATCCGGCCCTTCCACCCTGCCTGCTCACACTGCCTGCTCACCTAGTCTGCCCACCCTGCCTGCCCACCTGGCCTGCCCACCCTGCCTGCTCACCCGGCCTGCTCACCCGGCCTTCCCACCCTGCCTGCTCACCCGGCCTGCTCACCCGGCCTGCCCACACTGCCTCCTCACACTGCCTGCCCACCCTGCCTGCTCACCCGGCCTGTCCACCCTGCCTGCTCACCTGGCCTGCCCACCCTGCCTGCTCACACTGCCTGCTCACCCGGCCTGCTCTCCGGCCTGCCCACCCTGCCTGCTCACCCGGCCTGCCCACCCTGCCTACTCACCCTGCCTGCTCACATTGCCTGCCCACACTGCCTGCTCACCCGGCCTGCTCACCCGGCCTGCTCACCCGGCCTGCCCACCCAGCCTACTCACACTGCCTGCCCACCCTGCCTGCTCACCCGGCCTGCCCACCCTGCCTGCTCACACTGCCTGCCCACC
>CAUYTI010086296.1:0-13244 GCA_963575145.1 Galago senegalensis | reverse complement strand
GGGGATGTGGTCCCACTTAATGAGCACCGTGTTAGGGTATATGGCATACCCCTTGGGGGACAGACACAATTATAAGAAGGACTTTATCTAACAAATGCAAACATTGTAACCTAATTCTTTACACCCTCAATTAAGCTGAAACAATAATAGTAATAATAATAAAAGCTTCTGGAAACTCTCAAAAACTTTTGGTGAAAATTCAATTTCCTTTTTGAATTCAGAAACCCTACTAAGTTGTAAGCAAAAGGTAAACACAAATGATTTGATTCCTGGTTAGGGGAGAAACAAGGTGAACACCATAGGAAATCATTTTCACTTGATGGACTACTTTCCAGATAACACAAAGCTGAATTTGGGAGCCAACTTAGAAATCAAACAGATAAAGAGAACAGCAACAGAAGTAATAAACTGAATGGACAGGTGTGATGTAATGCAAGCCTTCTGTCATTGAAGGTGTCATTTTGAAGGCCAGCTGGTGTTGGTCCAAGTTTCATTGTGCTTCTCAATTTGCATCAGAGAAAGAAAATGTTCCTGCACTGTAGGTCCCACAGTCCTCTGTGAAAAGTCTGGATGTGCTGTTCATAGCCAGCAGGACTCCTGTGAAATGACTTGGTAGAAGAGTTCTACGCCTCCCAAGGCTGCAGAGCTTTGCTGTTGACAAGTAGCTGTAAATTGCCTTACTATAAAAAAAGAAATAGAAATAATAATGAGCATGACAAGGACTTCCTCTTCATTTTTGTTAAATTTTTTAAATCTTTAATTAAATTTTTTTTCTGACCTTGCTGGCTGGAGCAGAATGTTTTTTGGTTTTGGTTTTCCTCTGAGACTACTGGTATGTGTTTAGAAATAAAAGCATTAATGAAAATTGCCTGTATTTTTTATGGACCTATATATAGGACACCTGCTGGCAGTTTTCATCTCACTGGATCACGGTAACTCTATGAAGTGGTTAGTGATTATTGTTAGTGATTATTGCCACTTACAGAGGAGGAGAGTGGGGTGTACAGCCAGCAGGTAAACTCCAGAGGCTGCATTCTGAACGTCTCCTCCAAGGCCTTCCACAGAAGAGGAATTTGAGCTGTTGTTCCAGAATACAAGCGAATCTGCTTTTTTGCCAGTCAAGTATTGGAACTATTTGGGGGCAGGAGGGTAGATAAGGAGACTTTAGCATTACGTTATGATATTTTCATACTAAATATAAGCTAAAGTTCCGATGACTTGCTGTTGGTTGTCAAAACAGAGATTAACAGTCTGAGTCATAGGGTAATTTATTTCAAATCTGGCTTCTGCCGTCCTTGCTAAAGTAATTTCAAAAGTGGGCCACAGGCGTGGGAATGGCTTGCATGACGTCATGATTAGGCAACTCGATCCCACCCTGGGAGGCTGAGACCTGGATTTAGAAGTAGTGGCTGCCTCTGCACCCCTTCCCCTCCGTGGTTGAGATTGAGTTGCTCCCAGTTTGGAGGTTTTTATCTCCTGGCTATGCAGCTGCCTGAAACACTCTCATCTTCCAAGCTGAGTTGCCAAGTTTCCATTGTGGGCTCCAGAATTAAGACAAAGAATCGTTCTCCAACGTCATGCCAGGCCTTCTCCCCCCAACCCCCCCAGCCTGGCCCTTTTAGCGATAGTGTTTTTAATAGAAACCTGATTCATTCATCACAAAAAAACCCCCCAAAAAACAAAACCAAACAAACAATGGCAAAAAAACAAGAGAGTGCTGCATCAGAGGAGTTGGACAAAATCTGTCTATCCTCTTTCAGGGGTGATCATCCCACATGCTGAAAAGAGCCTCAGAGAAAGGCCAGAAGGGCAGCCCCTTTGGAGGGGTTAGATGGAACTTCTCTGAGACCCCAAGAGAACATTTTAGAACAATGTACTAAAGCAAGAGAAGGCCAAGCTGTGTCAGTCCTGTGAGGTTCTCCTTCTCTAGGATGAAATTTGTACAATTCGATGATATTAAATATAACAATATTAAGATTCAAAAAGTCTTGAATACCTGAATACCATCATTCTCTTTGTTCTCAGAGATAGGCTCCACCACTTACCAGCTGCTGGGCAAACTGTGAAATTGACAGGATTATAGGAATTCCTACTTCATAGGCTTTTTTGTGAGGACTAAGTGAGATAAAAGGTGAGATACATCAAAGAACCCTGGCAGTCTCCCTGGGGGAGACTTTTATTTTTAAGAGATGAGGTCTTGGCTCAGCACCTATGGCTCAAGTGGCTAAGGCGCCAGCCACATACACCTAAGGTGGCAGGTTCGAATCCAGCTCTGGCCCGCCAAACAACAATGATGGCTGCAACCAAAAAATAGCCAGGCGTTGTGGCGGGCACATGTAGTCCCAGCTACTTGGGAGGCAGAGGCAGGAGACTCACTTGAGCCCAGGAGTTAGAGGTTGCTGTGAGCTGTGATGCCACGGCACTCTACCCAGGGGGATAGCTTGAGGCTCTGTCTCAAAAAAAAAAAAAAAAGAGATGAGGTCTTGCTATGCTGGTCAGGTTGGCCTCAAACTTCTTGGTCAAGTGATCCTCCCACCTCAGCCTCCCAAATAGCTAGGACTATAAGCATGAGCCACTGCATCTGGCATTAGTGGGGACTCTTGACCCAATTACTTAGGTCAAAAATCTATTCCGCTATTTACTAGCTGGGTGAACTAGAGTAAGTTATTTAACCTTTCAGTGCCTTTATTTCCTCACCCAAAATGGGGAAAGAAATGATAGTAATAGGGTTATCCTGTAGGGCTATTGTGGGTAGTCAAGGAGTCAATATGCTGAAAGCACCTGGCATCATTCTTGGCATTATGATGTCCTTTGCAAGTGTTTTCCACCATTATTATAGTAAATGTCCAATAAATGGTTGCATGGATGCATTATTAGGGCCCAACCATCCCTTTTACATAATTCTGCATGTGATCTTTCCTTCTTTAAGCCTATGGCTGGTGTCTTAGTTGGATACCTACAGGTGTCCTTAGGGAGACAGTCACCTTTGCAGGTAGACAGAATAAGCATATGGCTACTAGGTCTGTGTTCACAAGGGGAAAGATAAATAATTTCCTAAGCATCTACTCTGTGCCTGATCCTCCTCATACTGACTCTGAAGGTAAAGGTGCCATAAATGAGAACAATTACTTTACTCCAAGTCACAAAACACGAAGCAGCAAAGCAGGATCTGAAGATGGATCTGTCCGGCTCTGAAATCCCACGTCTCCCCCCAAGCCCCTGCCTTGGGAAGGAACTCCAACTGAGGCTGTATCATCCCACCTGCTCAGTGAAAGACTTTTTTTTTTTTTTTTTGAGACGGAGCCTCAAGCTATCCCCCTGGGTAGAGTGCCATGGCATCACGCTCACAGCAACCTCCAACTCCTGGGCTCAAGCAAGTCTCCTGCCTCCGCCTCCCAAGTAGCTGGGACCACAGGCGCCCGCCACAACACCTGGCCATTTTTTTTGGTTGCAGCCATCATTGTTGTTTGGCAGGCCAGGGCTGGGGATTCAAACCTGCCACCTTAGGTGTATGTGGCTGGCGCCTTAATTGCTTGAGCCACAGGCACCGAGCCACCACCTAGTCTTTGATAAACCACATACAGTGGGAAAAAGAATCCCTATTCAATAAATGGTGCCAGGAAAACTGGGTATCTCTACATGTAAAAGACTGGAACTGGACCCTCACCTTTCTCCATTCATAAAAATTGATTCAAGATGGATAAAATATCTGAATCTAAGGCATGAAACAATAAAAATCCTCAAACAAAGTGTGGGGAAAACACTTGAAGCTATTGCCCTGGGGAAAGACTTTATGAAGAAGACTTACATGGCAATTGCAACAACAAAAATAAGCAAATGGGACCTAATTACACTGAATAGCTTCTGTACAGCTAAGGAGACAACAACCAAAACAAATAGACAATCTACACAATGGGAAAGGATATTTGCATATTATGAATCAGACAAAAGCTTGATAACTAGGATCTACAGAGAACTCAAATTAATCAACATAAAAGAGCCAACAATTCCTTATATCATTGGGCAAGAAAAATGAATAGAACCTACCCTGAAAAGATAGGGGAATGACTAATAAGCGTATGAAAAAATGCTCATCATCCCTAATTATCAGAAAAATGCACATCAAAAGCACCCTAAGATATCGCCAAACCCCAGGGACAATGGCCCACATTACAAAGGTCTCAAAACTGCAGATGCTAGCGTGGATGTGGCGAGAAAGAAACACTTTGATATTGCTGGTGAGACTGAAAGCTAATATAACCTTTTCAGAAGGAAGTATGAAGAATCTTCAAAGAACTCAAACTAGACTTCCCATTTGATCCTGCAATCCCATTATTGGGCATCTGCCCAGTAGAAAAAAATGTCCTTTTATCATAAGGACACTTGCACTAGACTGTTTATTGCAGCTCAATTTACAATCACCAAAATGTGAAAATGGCCTAAATGCCCACCAATCCAGGAATGCCCACCAATCCAGGAATGGATTAACAAACTGTGGCACATGTGTACCATGGAATACTATTCAGCCATTAAAACGATGGAGACTTTACATCTTTTGTATTAAACTAGATGGAAGTGGAACACATTCTTCTTAGTGAAGCATCACAGGAATGGAGAAGCAAGGATCCTATGTACTCAATTCTGATATGAGGACAATTGATGACCTAGTACACGGTGGGGGTGGGAGAAAGGGAGAGCAGGGGGAGGTCACAGTGTGTGACACACCTTTGGGGAATGGGACACAATTACAATAGGGACTTTACCTAACAAATGCAATGAATGTAACCTGGTTCTCTGTACCCGCAATGAATCCCCAACAATAAAAAACAAAACCGGGGCCTCTTGCTGCAATCTCATAAAACTTGAAGGAATGAGAAATTTACTTCTTATGGATGAGTTTCTTCTTATGGTTTCTTCAGTTGGATTATACGCTTGGTAAAGATTTTGTGAACATTCAGGGTGGGAAAACTATGGCCTTGGAGCCACATGTGGCTTTCTGGATCCTTGAGCATGGCCTTTTGCCTGAGTCCAAATTATACAGAACAAATCATTTTTTTAAAAGGGGTTTAGTAGAGAAAGATGAAGCTTTTCTTGCCTCTTTTAGTGCTTGAAAAAGAACAATCTAGAAAGGCCACAGGTTTCATTTTTACTCCAATTTTGAAAGAAGTTCTACTGTGGGTAAAATATTGTTAATTACCATCACATATTAAAGAGAAATCTTTCATAAGAAGAAGAGTCAATCAGTCCAGCAAGCTTCATTTTTTTTTAGTTTAAGAAATTGTCACTGCCACTCCATCTTTCAGCAACCACCACTCTGATCACTCAGCAGCCATCAATATTGAGGTAAGACCCTCCACCATCAAAAAGGTCATGACTTTCTTTCTTTCTTTTTTTTTTTTTTTTTTTTTTTGCAGCTTTTGGAGCTGGGTTTGAACCCACCACTTTCTGCATATGGGGCCAGCGCCCTACTCCTTTTAGCCACAGGCACTGCCCTAGGTCATGACTGTCTTAAGGCTCAGGTGATTATTAGCATTTTTTAGAAAAAAAAGTATTTTTAAACAAATGCATAGTTTTTGTTAAAGATGTAGTGCTATCGCACACTTAATAAATAACAGTGTAGAATAAACATAACTTTCATTTGTACTAGGGAAGGAAGAAAATTATGTGAATTGCTTTATGGTGATATTTACTTTATTGCTATGGTCTAGAACCAAACCTGCAGTATCTCCAAGGTTTGCCTGGGTAAAAGATATTGACACAGCATTTACATTGTATTAGGTATTATAAGTAATCTATAGTTGATTGAAAGTATACAGACAGTGGATGGATTTAGAGAACATCCTCCTAAGTAAAGTACCACAAGAATGTAAAAGCAAGTATCCAATGTACTCAATACTAATATGAAAACAGCAGATGAACAACTACATGCTCATACTAGAGAAAAACACAACCACAATCAAGTAGGGTGGGGGAGAGAGAAGGTAGAGAGCAGGGGAAGGAAAGAGGGAGCGCGGTAAGCTCTCACCTAATGGGTGCAGTGTAAGGGTATATGGCACACCTCCTGGGTGAAGGACTCAACTACAACTTGGACTTTACCTAACAAATACAAACAATATAACCTAATCATTTGTACCCTTATATCAATATGAACTAAAAGCACAAACCATACAGAAAGATGTACGTAGATTATATGCAAATACTATGTTATTTTATGTCAGGAACTTGAGCATCTGCAGATTTTGGTAACTGAGGGACGTCCTGGAAGTAATCCTCCACAGACACGTAAAGGAAGACTATATTTCTCATGCGCCATCTAGTGGTAAAATCTTGATTTAACATGACTGAAGGATTTCTAATAACTCTGAATGGGCAAATGACCTATTAGATATTACTTTAATTTGTATTGCAATAAACGAATAAACAAAAGAATTTTTGAATTACCGTGCATCAATATAGTTGAAATGTATTTCTCTTAATTCTAAATATTCATTCCTGATTATAGGGGAATGCCTCTGCTGAAATGTCCAGAAAACCTTGCACATCTCCACATAAGCCACATAAGCAAGGTGCAAGCTGAACTAAGTCTTGGTGAAGCGTTCTCTGATCCTCCTGGGAACATGGGAGAAAGGTGGTCTAGTGAGTACTGTTTCTCACTGCCTCCCTATCTTGTGGGAGGCGACCAGAAAATAGTTCCTCATCTGCCTTCCTGAACTCGCTGAGGCCTGAGACTTTCCATGTTGCTTCTTCCTTTACGTTACAACTTCAGGCTATGGAAGCACTTAGATGTAGCATGAAAACAGCTTCTCTGTAAGAAAGTGACCTGTTGCCCATCATCTGTCAGATAACCCCCCCCCAATTCATTGTCCTCTTGTGGGAGTAGGGAGGTGGGAAGCCTACACAAATGTATTCTTGTTTTTGTAGTCTGTGTTAATAACAAACTGTCTGCATCCATTTAGGCTCACTGGATTCTGACTAGCTGAATGTCTAACAACAGAGTGGCAAGCCAAATCTAGCAGTTCCTGCTGCTTACAGATTGCCAGAATGCTTGGCACAGGTTTTTCTCTTTTTCAAAATAAAAGGAATAGACCTAGAATTTCCTGACCTTTTCTGATTTGGAAACACATTAAACAATAATCTGAGCTCCAATTAAAAAAATCATTTTGTAATTTTTGTGATATGCGATAAGCAATTTTAATTAAAGTATGGTATTAATGATTTGTTTCAATGTCTATCTATTTTTAAATGGTCATTACATGAAAAAAAGTTGACCTTTAGCCATCAATGAGTAATCTGACAACAGAAAAAAGCAATTAAAAACCTGTACATTGGTCAAAATGAATATTATTAATGTCCAGCTTTCAGCTGAGTGATATACTGGTTGAGTGACTGAGGGAGGTAAGGGTATCATCACCTAATCTACTAATCACTATGCAATACACATTCAGAGGCATCAATTTTTTTTAAGGGAACTAACAATTCTGCTGGTTTTAAAAAAGAAAAGTAAATGTAACTATTATTTTTCTTTTGTAGACACAGGGTCTTGCTTTGTTACCCATGCTGGAGTGCAGTGGCACAATCACAACTTATTGTAACCTTAAACTCCTGGGTTCAAGTTATCCTCCCACCTCAACCTCCCAAGTAGTTGGTACTACAGGTGTGAGATACTCATGCCCAGCCTTAATTATCATTTCTAAAGTTTAGAACCTTTAAAATAGCTCCACAACCACTACAGAGAAATTCTTAACACCAGCAGTGGGAAATTCTGCACCCAAGTGCAAAGAGTTTTAAAGAAATTGATATCAATATTTAACGTCATCAATAACCCTCAAATATTTCTACTTAATCTTATAACATTCCATTAAGCTACTATCCTCTGTAGCCTAAATAATCTCAACTACCCCCTACTTGGACTGTGGCCTCTGTCAACATTTCCCTTACACAGCTATTGGAATGATTTTTTAAAGTCCTTTTGTAGAAGTGTTTATAATGTCTTAATTTTTATCCTTAATTTTTAACTATTTGTTTGTTGTGCCCACCCCCGGGGGTCGCTCACCCAAAGACCACTCACAAGCACAGGTCGATGCAAAGAGCAAGAGGTTGGTTTATTGCCGACGCGTCAGGGTTCCCTCAGCCGCTAGGGAAGGAACCCCGAGAGGCTGTTACAGGCTGCTTATAAAACTAAGATTACACGCAGGTGGGGTGAGGGTGATAGGGGCATGAGGCAGTTTGTGATTGGGGGATTTAAGGCTCGCAGAGTTGCTGGGCATTCTTTGCTTGAGAAGTTTTTTAAAGCGGTTACTTTCGGCGCTGGTATGAGAAAGTAGGGAAGGGCTGGGAGCTGCCTCCAGGTCTTAGGGCCCGATATGCGGTTAGGAGTGCATGAGAAAGTAGGGAGGGGCTGGGAGCTGCCTCCAGGTCTTAGGGCCCGATATGCGGTTGGGAGTGCATGAAAAAGTAGGGAGGGGCTGGGAGTGTGTGTAGGAAAGTGTCTATTGTCCTTGATCTACATAACTTCGTCTGGTTCCCCTAATTCTGCCTTTTTATGGCTTAACACTTCTAATGTGAAACCCAAGAGATAATATAACGATCAATCTAGGAGGGGTTTGATTCTTCTTGTCTGTGAGGAAGACTCTACTTCCTTCCTTGCAGGACCTTTGGAGAACTCAGAGCCCGTTGTGGAAGCTATGCTGGAGGTCCCTGCTGGTGGCAGTAGTAGTGGTCGTTTCATTTTATAGAAGTGTGCAGTTTGTCTCTAAGGCTTAGCCTAAGTAGCTCTTTCAGTCCCTATGCCAGCCTCTCAGTTGGACTTTCAGCAGCTGCCCCTCCTGTCCTCCCAGACTTACTTTGTGGTGCCCCTTTCCTGTCCCAGTCTCTCGGCCAGCCTTCCAGGTCCTGTGAGTCTGTCCCCTGGTAATCTTCCTCCTCTCCACTGCCACCACTCCATCTGGGCTCCCAGCATCACTTTAAAAATAAGAGCTTTGGGGTGGTGCCTGTGGCTCAAAGGAGTAGGGCACCAGCCACATATGCCGTAGGTGGCAGGTTCAAACCCAGCCTCGGCCAAAAACTGAAGGAAAAAAAAGAGCTTTGGCTGGATGCAGTGGCTCATGCCTGTAATCCTAGCACTCTGGGAGGCTGAGGTGGGTAGATCACTTTAGCTCATGAGTTCAAGACCTGCCTGAGCAAGAGTGAGACCTGTCTCTACTAAAAATGAAAAACAGGCAAGAGGATCACTTGAGCCCAAGAATTTGAGGTTGCTGCGATCAATGATGCACTTGAGCCCTGGAGTTTGAGGGTGCTGTGAGCTTGATGCCACTACACTCTACCAAGGACTCAACAAAGTGAGACTGTCTCAAAAAAAATAAAAATAAGAGCTTTATTGAGACAATTTGTATACCATATTGTTTACCTATTTAAAGTGTACAAATTCAGTGGTTTTTAAATATATTAACAGAGTTGTATAAACACCACCACAGTCAATTTTAGAACATTCTTATCACCCCCAGAAAGAAACCCTAAACTCCCTGGTGCTCCCCTAGCCTGCTAGTCTGCATTCTGCCTCTGTAGATTCCCCTATCCTGGACATTTGGTATACAGTAGACCTCCATATTTGACTGACTCTCTGCACCAGGGGTCCTCAAACTTTTTAAACAGGAGGCCAGTTCACTGTCCCTCAGACTGTTGGAGGGCTGGACTGCGGGCTCTGGGATGAGTCGGCTGCTAAGCAAGACAGGCAGTGTTTGCAAAAACACCCAGCAGGCCGAATAAATGTCCTAGCTGGGCCGCATGTTGCCTACAGGCCATAGTTTGAGGATGCCTGCTCTACACTGACCACCTCTGTAAGTTGACCTTATCTTCATAGGTGGAACATGGGCCACATGTGTGTGTCAGGAGACCTAGTTCCTTATGCTGCCCACCTCTGTATGTTGATCAGTTTGTGTGTGTCAGGAGACCTAGTTCCTTATGCCGACCCCCTCTGTATGTTGACCAGTTTGGTTCAGTACCTTGGATGGTTAACGGACAGCGGTTCCAGTGTAATTGGAGTCAGACAGTGTGGTCTGCTGGCTGACTGGCTTTCTCCCTTTTCCTTCCTGTCTCCCTCACTCCCTCCCTTGCTTTTCTTTCTTTCCTTCCTCTTACCCTCTCCTCACTCCTCCCCTCACCTCTTTTTCTCTTTTGTCCTTTTGCCTTCCTCCCTCCCTCCCTTGTTTTTCTGAGACAGAGTCTGTTCTGTTGCCCCAGGTAGAGTGCAGTGGCGTCAAGCTCACAGCATCCTCAAACTCCAGGGCTCAGGTGATCCACCTGCCTCAGCTTCTTAGCCCACCTAAGTTTTCTGCATTTGTTTTATTTATTAATTACTTATTTGAACCCACATCCTCAGCGTATGGGGCCGGTGCCCTACTCCTTGAGCCACAGGTGCTGCCCTATTTATTTATTTTTTGAGACAGTCTCTCTGTGTCACCCTGGGTAGAGTGCCATGGCATCACAGCTCACAGCAACCTCAAACTCTTGGGCTTAAGCAATTCTCTTGCCTCAGCCTCCCAAGTAGCTGGTACTGCAGGCTCCTGCCACCACGCCCGGTTATTTTTTTGTTGCAGTTGTCGTTGTTTAGCAGGCCCCAGCTGGGTTCAAACCGGCCAGCCCCAGTGTATGTGGCCGGTGCCCTAACTACCAAGCTACGGGGGCCCAGCCAAGTTTTCTGCTTTTAGTAGCAACAAGAGCCTGTTCTGGCTCAGTCTGGTCTCAAACTCTTGAACTCAAAGCAGTCTTCCTACCTTGACCTCCTTCGGTGCTGGGATCACAGGCGTGAGCCACCATGGCAGCCCCAGCTTTTTTCATTTAGCACAGTTTTTCACAGTTCCTCCACATTTGGCATATATCAGAACTTTATTCCTTTTTATGACTGATAATACTCCCTCGATGGACATTGTTTTATTATCCATTCATCAGTTCATGGACATGTGGCTTGTTTCTACCTTTTAGCTATTATGAATGATGTTGTTACAAATAATAATGAATAATACTACCATTAGCTATTCTAGTGCTGCGACTTGGTCATTATGGACATGTTTTCATTTCTCTTGGGCAGATAGGTAGTGGTGGGATTTCTAGGTCATATGCCAGCTCTGTTTAATATTTGGGGACTGCGGACTGGTTTCCACAGGGATTGCACTATTTCACATTCTCAGCAACAACATAAGAGGTTCTGATTTCTCCACATTTTGCCAATCCTATCATCTTTTGCAGCCTTCAAAGTGATCTGCCTACCTCTAATTATTTTTTTCCCATTATATTTCTAAAACATAGGAGAAACATTTTGTTTTCCCTAAAGCCCAGAGCAGCTTCTTGGTGCCTGCCTACAGAGCCGGTGGCTCCAGGCCTCAGACAGCCTTTCTGTGCTGCAGGTGTATCCCACTCCAGGGCTTCCCCCACCATACTACACTTTCCTCCTCCTTGTTTCAGCACCACCTTCCTCGCAGTACGTCCTGTTCCACAAGGCTTAATTCAAGGGCTTACTCTTCCGCCAGCCTTAATCCCTTTGAATGAATTATTCTGTCTTTAGATAATGCCTGTGTTTCTTTTTATATCATTCAAATTCATAAAAAATGATAGTTCAGAGGCCTGTTACTCTGCTGAGCAGTAAACCCTCAGGCAGGAATTATTCTCACTTTTTTATGTGCTTGGCACCTGGTACATTGCCTGGTAACTGCCAGTACTCCAGTGAGCGACTGACTGACTCCTGTGTGATAGACCATGCTGCTGTCCCAAGGCATTCACCAGCCAGTGTGCATAGAACCCAGGGTGGGGCGGGGGGTGAGGGAGGGGAGTGGCCCAGGGGGTCCCGAGCATCGTGACATTCCTGGTTCTTCATGGGCCCTGTCTCAGTCTATCCTGTTTCCTCTGTAGATCTGTGGTCTGGTGCAGCCATTGCCAGTGATGGGAGCACAGTTCTGCCAGTGCTGAATCTCTCTGAACATGGTAAGGTGGACACCTGCCCGTTGTGCTGGCGTTCTTTGGTTTCCTCATGCCCAGGGGTGAGGGGCATTTCCCTGGGGGACTCTGAGGCGCCCATCATGGAGCAGCCTCTGCCCAGGAAGACTGCTGGCAGATTTGAGAGTGTGGCAGCCAATGTGGTTTGCAGGTCCTTGTCACAGTTGCTGGAAAGGCACAAAGTTAGCATGTTTTGTTGGGAATCTGTTTTTCCAATACTTGGGTTTTCCACTGTGTTGAGCTATTGCTGAAGTGTCCCTAGCCTCTGTTCCTTCTGGAATGGACAATACCCAGGATGTGCACACCTTGGCATGGCCCTCCCCCAACATGTTCTAATCCTTTTTTTCCCCTTCAATGATGATTTATTGTTTATGCCTCACATTCAGAGGAAGCCATAGCTTTTCCAGGTAGAACAGATTATACGCTGTGGAATAGAATTGTATTCATCTGCAGGTGGTTGAAGAGATGAATGACATTTCAACTGAAAGTAACTTGTCTCTTCCTCTAAACCCCAATTTCTAGATTCGAATTGCAGCCTTAAATGCCAGCTCCACACTTGAGGATGATCATGAGGGAAGCTTTAAAAGTCACAAAACTCAGACAAAGGAGGCTCAGGTACGTAATCCAAAGCTTTCCTCTGCAGGTAAACCTTGCTTTTTTTTTTTTTTTTTTGAGACAGAGTCTCACTTTGTCGCCCTTGGTAGTGCGCCATGGTGTCATAGTTCACAGCAACTTCAAATTCTTGGGTTCAAGTGATTCTCTTACCTCAACCTCCCAAGTAGCTGGGACTACAGGTGACCATCACAACACCTGGCTATTTTTAGAGACGTGGTCTTGCTCTAGCTCAGGCTGGTCTTGAACTCATGACTTCAAGCATTCTGCCCACCTCAGTCTCCCAGTCCACAGATCTACAGAGGAAACAGGATAGACTGAGACAGGGCCCATGAAGAACCAGGAATGTCACCATGCCAAGGACCCCCTGGGCCACTCCCCTCCTTCTCCCCCCCCCCCCCGCCCCACCCGGGTTCTTACAGGTGTGAGCCACTGTGCCCTGGCCATAAACATTGTTTCTTATTTCTATAGATGGAGACTCATTTTATTTTATTTTATTTTTATTTTTTTTGAGACAGAGCCTCAAGCTGTCCCCCTGGGTAGAGTGCCGTAGCATTACAGCTCACAGCAACCTCCAACTCCTGGGCTCAAGCGAGTCTCTTGCCTCTGCCTCCCAAGTAGCTGGGACCACAGGCGCCCGCCAC
>CAUYTI010086295.1:0-17012 GCA_963575145.1 Galago senegalensis | reverse complement strand
CAAAAGCTCAAAACTGCAGATGCTGGCCTGGGTGTGGAGAGAAGGGAACACTTTTACACTGTGGTGGGACTGCAAACTAATACAACCTTTTTGGAAGGAAGTATGGAGAACCCTCAAAGAACTCAAGCTAGACCTCCCATTAGATCCTGCAATCCCATTACCGGGCATCTATCCAGAAGGAAAAAAATCCTTCTACCATAAACACACTTTCACTAGACTGCTTATCATAGCTCAATTTACAATCACCAAAATGTGGACACGCCTCTTGGGTGCAAGACACAATTATAAGAGTGACTTTACCTAACAAAAGCAATCAGTATAACCTGGTTTCTTGTACCCTCAAGGAATCCCCCCAAATAAATAAACAAATAAATACACATCAAACAAAACAATGGTGTGGGGAATAAGCAAACAACTGGAGGCATTTAAAAATATCCCACGAGGTATAATTTTACAGAGCTAATTACTAGATGAGACTCTCCAGGTCTTGCTGAACCTCCATCCTGGAACTTCTGATGTGTACATTGTATGTGTGGGGAGGTGTCAAATTTGGAGGCCCCTGGAGGAGGGGCCGGCTTCCCCAGTTGGAGCTTGGGTGCTGCTGGTTGGGCGGTCTGTTGGCAGGGCCAGGGTGGAAGCCAGGGTCAGGCTCAGCTGCTCAGCAGACGCCACATTTAAAGCTCTTTCTTGGCTTTTCTCTGGAACATCATACTTTGACTAAAGACTTTCATTTTATAAACAATACTGTTAGGTTTTGAGGTTTTACTCTAAGCTTTATCTACTGATGTCAAACCATAATTTGAGGAAAGAATTTTCAGAGTCCGGGTGCATGTAGGCAACCTTTCCCACCATGAGGACCAATTCCTCAGGGCTGCATCCATTTGCTCCCCTTTTATTTCAGGACTGCCTTGGGCTAAGTTCCCCAGAAACAGGCTCTGGTAACAACAGGATTTGTGCACACACGACTTATGAATGAAGAGCTCCCCCAGGAAAACTGCAAGAAGGCGGTGGTGGTGGGGAGGACAGAACAGGGAAGGAGAAGGCACCAAGCCAAGGTGCAGCCTGAAACCAGCCTCGCCCACACCTGGTGCCAGGGGAGCTTGGGTGCCTCAGTCGAGGCCAGAGAGCAGAGCAGCCCTGTTCCCAGCACCAGAGAGTCACTGACCAAGGTCGCCCTCAGAGGAGGTGAATTCTCAAACATCCCCAGTCTCAAGGAATCCTCTGGCCTTTTTCTAAAGAGTTTCAGGGGCTGTAGAAGCAAAAGAACAAGAAATCTGGGAGAGAGTGCCTTGAAACTGGGGTTGCCAGATTTCACAAACATGAGATGGTTATTGCATGGGACATACAATTTGTCCATAAAGATTTTGTGAACTGTTTTAAACTGTACATGAACTTTATGGATGCCTATATTCATCTGAGATTCGGATGTGGTGGCCTCCTGTATTGTTTGTGGGAGTCCAAACCAGCAGGGACGGGGGAGCTGAGCCATCTGCTTGTGCTCTAACAGGGTGTGCTCAATGCTGGGAGAGCATTTAGGATTGGGGCCATGAGAAGGACTTCTCTGAACCATAATCTTCACAAAGTATGATCCCTGCTCCAAAATGTGTAAGGAAAGAGAACCGAACATGTCTTAAGGCAGCTTGTTTCTCTGTGAACAATTCCAGTGGCTGGAACACCTCCTTGCCCATTTGCACAGCTCAAGCTGGAAGCACGCTGGCTGCCGTACACCCTCCTGGGGCCACCAGGGTTGTTATGTTAAGTTTTGTCCTGCTTCAGGCTGAGGACCCTGAATTCCTTCCAGTAATTGTCCCATTACTCTGCTCTGGGAAGGTTCCAGGCAGCACTCTAGGTGTGAGCATTTCAAAGAAGACCTTTCTTATCTTGGTCACAGATGTGTCCCATCCTGTAAAAGGTGCTAAGTGAATATTTTCTGTAGTTTGAACACAGAGCTCCCATTGCTAATGTCCCACTAAGGTGTCATTATCCTTACATAAAATTTGCACTGAATTACATTGAAATGAATAATTAAAGAAAGAGAATCATGACCTCCCGGGACGGCGTCTGGGGAGCCCCTAGTGTTCTGCTGGCTTCGTCAGGAAACAGGCGGAAAAGCAAGCCCAGCAGAGGTGCCCATTCCATTCCCAGCTGGTTCTGTAGCTGGTCATTGGAAGACACTCTGCGACAAGTGTTCCAGCTCTGGCCAGGAAAGCCGCCTTCTAGGAGTTTTCTTGGGTCTGCAAAAATAAATAAATAAATCAAAGAGAATCATGATGACTTTGTATTGAACTGAGAGGTGCTTCCAGTCTTTGTCCCTGATACCGTTCTCTCTTGGAGGTCTTTGCTCATAATCACCACCTACTTTTCCATAGAACTATTGGGTAGACAGCAAGGGGTCTCTGAGACTCTCCAGAGGGACAAAGTGGGTGTTTTGCCTTGGTCTGCCTCAAGCAATTGCCCCACCTGGGAAGAAGGGTGAGGGTGCCCCATCTTGTGCCTGTCCCACCTTCATCCTATCCTGAGCAGCCTGCGGGAAGGAGGAATACCCTGAGGGCCATGCAGCTCAGGCACAAAAGGATTTGGAAAGTGACTCAAATTAGAGTAACCAATGGCTAATTATCATGTCAAGTTATTAACTGTCCATCAAAGTAATTTCTTAGCAATGTCTGAACCATGAGGAGAGCGCCACACAGACAGTATAAACAGGAGCCCAGACTACTCCCAGGGCTTTTTGTCATGACAAGGGGACCCATCTTGCACTGTAAACCTACCTTTCTCTTTCTCAACAAACTTTGTTTCATACTTGCCTTCCTTTTGTTGGGGGCTGGTCTTTCTTTGACCAAGAGCACACCAAGAACCAAGAATGCCGACAACTGCCTGAACCATGGCAGAAGGCAGAGTTCCCTGGGGCCTTCCAGGTAAAGACAAACTTGCCCAGTGCTAGACAGTGCCCCTTCCAAACCTAGAATGTAGGGACATTGTATCAGAATTAAGTAGACCAACAGCCGTTCATGCCAGTTGTTTTTCCATGAAGGAGAAACTTTCACCCAAAATATGACTTGTTGGTATAAAGAATTTTTTTCAGGGCGGCACCTGTGGTTCAAAGGAGTAGGGTGCCGGCCCCATATACAGGAGATGGCAAGTTCAAACCCACCCCTAGCCAAAAAAAAAAATTTTTTTTTCGGTTAGTTTTTTCATTTCAGGTTAATATGAGGACGTGTGTGATTAGGTTACACTGTGTTTTTGTAAGGTAGAGTCCGTGTTGCTGAGTCCCTCACCCAGGAGGCGTGACAAACGTGACTCCACTGTACCTGAGAGGTACCTGTTGGGTGGGCACTTACAGAACACACCTCCCTCATCTTGAATTTAATTGTGTTGTTTTCTCTCAAGTGGGTCTGTAGGTGTTGATCTACTAATTTCAGCTTAGTCCTGAGTGTATGGGATGCTTGCTTCTCCATACTTGAGACACTTTACTTAGGAGGATGTTCTTCAAATCCAGCCAGGTAAATACAAAAAATGTAAAGTCTCCATCATTTTAAAGGGCTGAATAGTATTCCATATAACACAGTTTATTCACTTGTTCATAGGTTGATGGGCACTTGGGTTGTTTCTACAACTTTGAAACTGTCAATTGAGCTGCTATAAATATTCAAATGAAAATGTCCTTATGCTAAAATTATTTTCTTCTTCTGGTTAGGTTCCTAGTAAAGGGATTGTAGGATAAAATGGGTTCTTTGGGGATTCCTATTACTTCTTTCCAAAAAGGCTGTATGAGTTTGCAATCCCACCAACGGTGCATAAGAGTTCCTCTGGTATAAGGAATATTTTGAATTAAAGGCTCTTAGAGCACAACAGGCCTTGGAAAGACTTGCCCTCTATCTGCATCAACTAGTCAAGAGGATAATTGACTTCCTTCCCTCTCCTTGTTATCTCAGTATGCTGCAGGAAAGAAGATTAAAATGCAACCAGACTTGGTACATTATTTTAAACACAGTACCTGTTTCTCGGGTTAGTATACAAGTAAATCCATTCCCCCATACATCCATTCATTCTCCCAAGGGTCTGTTCATCCTCTCGAGCAAATATTTATCATCCCTACACAGAATTACCTGCCATGCATACTCCTCATCTTCCCCCTCCTCTCTAAAAGGCATGTAGAAAAATGTCTGGATCCCATTGGGATATTGGGTAATAACTCTGTAAATCTCCCAATGTGCATGGTGTTAGGGGACCTAACGCAGCCACACACAAACCCTTCCCCCTCCTCCTTCTCCTTTCATCTTAAAACAAAGACACAAAGGATGTGGTTAGCTCCAAAGGACCCTAACATTCCAGGGCAAGCTGTGAAATCTGTGCACTCCCTACAGCATATAAAAGGGGTCTGTAACTGCTACCCTCAGTTACAATGAAAGATGCCACTTTCACTGTCCAGCTGGGTCACCTTCTCCTTCCAATGACCTGGCCTTAACATCTCAGCTCAGGTCTTGCCTCCAGGTGCCACCACTTACACCTTTCATATGGTACATAAACCTGAATTGTGAGTTGATCTTTTACTGAACTTTTATGAGAAAAGGTAAGTTTCCCCTTGTGCTGTAGCCACAAGACACTGAACCAGTCACATCAAAGTGATTACAGAGCACCCAGACGATAAAGAAAAGCATCATCCAGCAGGCTGGCCGTTTTAATTTAATTTTTTCTTCTGAAGGAAGAAGCTGTGAAAATAGCACAGAAAGGTCTGTGTAGTCTTTTTTTTTTAAAGACAAAGTCTCAGTTTGTCACCCTCAATAGAGTGCTGTTGTGTCACAGCTCACAGCAACCTCTAACTCTTGGGCTTAGGCAATCCTCTTGCCTCAGCCTCCTGAGTAGCTGGGACTACAGGTGCCCACCACAATGCCTGGCTATTTTTTTGTTGCAGTTTGGCTGGAGTCGGGTTTGAACCCACCACCCTCGGTATGTGGGGCTGGTGCCCTACTCACTGAGCCACAGGCGCTGCCCAGTCTGTGTGTCTTTTATCCGCTTTGCTCCAATGATTACATTTACATAACAATAGTATAAGGTCAAAATTGAGGGGCTACCTCCTATTGCTGGGAGGCTGGGGGGTGGGGGGGGTTGCCACTTTTCCACAGTGTTCAGCTGGGCTTTTGTTTAAAAGTTCTTGTCTTGCTAGGCTGTCTCCTTCCCGGCTCTTTGACAGAGGAAGTGGGCTTTTCTTGAAACTTTCCTTGTCTGTATTTATCAGTGTTTAGGGTTAGTGGCTTCTCCAAAAAGCAGTCCAGGACAGATGACTCAAAGAGAAAGGCAAAGGAACTACACACTCCATGACACGGCTCGCTCCTGAGATCCCTGGTAGCTCTGCCTTTTTCTCCACACCTTTTGGAGTCTTATATTTGTTGCATATGTAGTGTCCGAGGCTGGGACTTCAGCTGTCTTTAGCAGGAGACATAGGCAGAGTATGGCTACCCCATCCTGTCCCAGAAATTGAAGCATCCCAGACTAGTGAGTATTTTCTTCCTTTCTTACATGTATTCTGTCTAACTAAGTATAATACTGTGAAGTAAAATAAAATCTTAAGGGTCCCCCTCCAATAGCGGACTGGCTGGTTCCCCTCTGGGCCAAGGGGATACATTAAAACTGAGTCACTAGCCATGAGAAAGGAGATCAGACAGGCCTTATCATGTCCCCTTCCCTTCTTAGAGACATCTTTTGTGATTTATTAACAGGCCTAAGGCTATGCAAGGCGCACCTGCAGGTCCTCAATATACAGGACAAACCACTTGAGTCTGGGCCTAGGTCCTGTGCTTTGTCTCTGAGTAACAGGTCCTTATCTGAACTCAGCATTCCTTTTCACTGACTCCTGGTCTATTAGACAGAGCTGACTCTTTGACCCAGTTGTCAACTGAAGAATCTTTGAGACTTCCCACCTTTCTGAGTCAAGCCAGTGTATATCTTTCATGTACTAATTTACGACTTCACCTGCAATTCCTGTGACCCTGAAATGTACAAAACAAAACTGTCACCCCAGGGCATCTACTTACTCAGGGCCTCTTAGGTGTGGCTCCAGGTCCTGGTCCTCAAACTTGGCTCAGAATAAAACTCTTTAAATTATTTTATCGAGGATGGCTTCTTTTCCATTGACAATACCAAATAAATCTGTAAAATTTTTTGGAAGACACTTTTAAATTAATAAAGCATTAGCTATTATGGCAAATAACCTTGTTATCTTAAATAAATAATAAAAAAAATAGTGGTGAGGCCATCCCTGAGAAACACAGAGTCCACAGCACACATTTTGACATGCTGCCCCTCCTCCAATCCCCATGACATTTGTATTTAATCTGAACATCCTAAATATCTAGGTGTTTCCTGTTAATGGAGCTGGGAGTGCACATGTACGAAGCCCTAATAGAGTGGGAAGGTTTCAGCCAGACTCACTCGTGTTGTCATGGTGACAGCAGAGGAAGGTGGCGTGTTTATGAGAAAGCCTTGGATCTTTTATGAAACCAGCCCACAGGGCCTGTGTCTCATTTTCCTCCTGCCTCCAACCACCTTGACTCACCCCATAGGCAACTGTCTCACATGAGCCTATTTTACCTATAGTTTCTCCCAAGCAGTGGTGACTTCTAAAAATTAATTTGAAATAAATGCATCCCTTCAATCTATAGAGCAATTGACAAATAAACAATTCTCCAATGTAATGACTGATCTAGATGAGCACCAATGAATGCTTAAAACCATTCAAGGAATGGTAGTTGAAAGAAAGATACTTGCAGGGTGCCAAAGAGTCCCTGCAGAGATGACTTGCCGGCTGAGAAATGGCAGTGTATCATCACGATGGAGAACCTTCCAACTTCCACCTGGGACAGCCAGATGTTCCGTGCTTCCAGGTGGGATGTCATATGGAGCACACAGCATTACCTCTGAAGCATTCTTGCCAGTTATATTCCCTGAATCTAAAAAGTCATCTGGACCCAGTGTGAGTTCACAAAAACATCATAAAAATAGAGGCACACATTAAAAACCCAACAAGGGGAAAAAAAAAAAACAAACTCTATGACTCCAGAATGTCAGACATTCAGGGATTCTCTGATTTTTGTTCCATCATTCCCATTTTACTCCCTTTCTGTGGATTATTTTAATATTCCCAGTATTCTATTTTCTTTGTTTATTGACTATGTCTTTTTATTCTATAAAAAGATACAACACTAGTGAATGAATTTATTGAGGTCATAGGATACAGAGTCACATTCAAAAATCAATTATATTTCTACATATTAGCAATGCACAATTAGAAACTGAAATTTTTTAAAGGATCACTTATAATAGCATCCAAAACCATGAAAGAGGTATCTAACAAAGTATACATGGAATGGTATGCTGAAAACTAAAATCTGCTTGTCCAGGTAATTAACAGTTAGTTGACTGTTATATATTGCAAGAATGAATTTTGAATACTCTCCAAAAACAGAGATAACTTTTTGTGGTGATAGATATGCTAATTGTCCTAATTTGATCTTATACATTTACACATATATGAAAACACTACACTGCACCCTATAAATATTCACATTATCATGTGTGAATTAAAATAAAACTTGGGAGTAAAAAAGATTGTAGGGAGATTCAAGTATTGTTCCCCAAAACTCTCTGAAACTAGATAAAAAAAGATATAATATTTTTGAAGATCTTTATGATTTTGGGTTATACAAAGATTTCTTAGATATGACACCAAAAAAATACTCTTCTAAAAATAAATTGATAAATCAAATTTCATCAAAATAGAAAGATTTTTGGTCTCTTAAAGATACTGTTAAGAGAATGAAAAAAAACCACAGACTTGGAGACAATATTTGTAAACACATATAACAAAGAAGCTGTATCCAGAATATGGAAAGAACAGCCAACAACCCAAAAACAAAAAGGCAAAATATTTGATAAGGCATTTCACCAAAGATGCTAGAATGTGGCATATAAGTACATTGAAAAGATGTAGGGCTTCATACATGTGCACTCCCAGCTCCATTAACAGGAAGCACCTAGATATTTAGGATTTATTGTTCAGACTCAGCACCTGTGGCTCAAGTGGCTAAGGTGCCAGTCACATACACCTAAGGTGGCGGGTTTGAATCTAGCCCAGGCCTGCCAAACAATAATGCTGGCTGCAACCAAAAAATAGCTGGGCATTGTGGCAGGTGCCTGTGGTCCCAGCTACTTGGGAGGCAGAAGCAGCAGACTCACTTGAGCTCAGGCATTGGAGGTTGCTGTGAGCTTTGATGCCACGGCACTCTACCCAGGGGGACAGCTTGAGGCTCTGTCTCAAAAAAAAAAATTTAAAAAAAAGATGTTCAACACCATTAGCCTTTATGTAAATACTAATTAAACCACAATGAAATATCACCACTACATACCTTAAAAAATAGTTAAAATAATGTAAAAACAACAACAATTCCAAACTTACAATATCACCTAATGGCAAAGGCACAGAGCAAGCAGAACTCACACACATTACTGAGATTTCAGGAAATGGTTCAGCAGTTTCTTATGAGGGTAAACATATGCTCACCATATGATATAGCAAACATCTTCCTGAGTGTTGACCAGGAGAAACAAAAACTTGTGTTTGGAAAAAAAAAAAATTGCCTGAAAAATTTTGTGGCTTTATTCATAGTTGCTGAAAGCTGAAAACAACCCCGATGTCCCAGTAAATGGTAAGCCAGCTATGGTACAGTGAAACCACAGGCAGTAATCCCAATCCTGGTGCTAAGTGGAAGATGTCAGCCTCACAAGGTGACACACTACACAATCTCATTCCAAGGACACTCCAGAGAAGACAAAATTACAAGAATAAAAAAAACAAATCAGTGACTGCCAGTTGGGACTCGGGGAGGTGATGGATTTATGGAACAGCATTTAGGAATCTGAAGAGTCAAAGGGGACTAGAACTGAGTGTGTCTTGATTTACCAATCATGGTGGCTCCACAAACTTATGTTTGCTGAAACCCATGGAACTATACCCCCAAAAGAATAAGTTTTACTATGTGGAAATAGAAAGTCAGTAAAACATTTTAAAATACATTAAGCATATAAGCAAGAAGCATTTTCATATATCAGAGTGGAAAACATATTAAAGTTTGAAAACTCACTGTTGACAAAAGATTAAGGAAGTAGGCACTCTGCCAGCTTATGGGAGGAAGGTAATTTGTGCAATATATTTTAGAACAATTTTGCAAAGCTATTAAAAATTTAATGAACACAATCTTAAACACACAACATTTCTACTTTTGAGAATTTGTTCATTTCCATATCTCTAAGAAGAGATGTACAAGGATGTCCACTTAACATGTATGAATGTATGAATGTTTTATATCCATTCAAATGGGAAACGGGTCCACGAGGCATTGTTTACTGTAGTTATAGCTGAAGGCAGTGATGAGAGACGAAGTTATTTACTTCTAAATTCACATTCTAATATGTGATTTTTTTCAATTTTTTGCCATATATTTCCTCCATAATTAAAAACCCAAACAATTGAGGTGGGTGCAAATTATTACGCCTTGAGATAGGCAGAATGAGTTGTCTGTGTTTGGCAAATTGAAGGAGTCTAAGCTCCTCATGAAGACCAGCTTTGAAGCACTGTAGTCTAGCAGTTTGTATTGTTCCTTCTGGTTGGGGCTCCCCATCAAATGGAATGTGATGCCCCACATAGTAATTGAGTTTAATAAGCAGAATTTTATCACCTAAATCTATGTTCTTCCAGTCACTGTGGGAGCATAACATCATCCCCTCTGCCATGTTCTAGAGCTGGTGTTACAATGGGTCTTACAATGGGTCAACATGAGTCTTACAATGTCATAATTTATTATCTGCCCCTATTTTAGCTGTTTATTGCTTTTGGAAAAGAACCCTCCCCCCTACCCCGGGCTGTACAGCCTCTGTTCCACATCTGTCACAATGTGGTGTCCTCTGAAGTGTGCTCAGGCAAGACAGCCAATACTGTCCAGATCCTCTGTGTTCTGGGTCCGGCTGCATCTCCCCCCTACAAGGCCTCCTGGACTGTCATGATAGGTCTAAACAGGTTCTGAACGTCTAGTACAGATGGTTCCCAACTTAACAATGGCTCAATGTATGCCACAAAGCCTTTTGTCTTTGTGATGGGTTTATTGGGGTATTAAATGAATTTTCAACCTAACAACATTCTCAACTTACAATGGGTTAATCAAGACATAAACTCAATGTAAGATGAGGAACCTCTGTCCTTCAAAATAGCCCTCATGTCTGTGTTCTCTGGAGCCTCAGAGGAGCTCTCCAAAGCATCATCACAGCTGTGGCTGCTCCTGCCTCAACTCCGTCAGTGCCCACCTACTGCAACTAGACAAGATCTTGTCTCCTTAGGATGACATGACAGGTCCCTGTCTTCTCCACCTTCACCACATGTCCCATAGTTTATACCCAGCTTTGACAGCTTCCCAGACACACCCTCACCAAGGCAGGGATGTGTTTCTATTTAGCTGTTTTCACCCCCTATAGCCATCGTCACCCACTGCAGCTTCTGCTGTTCTTCACCACACACCTTCCTTGATCGCCTGAGCTAATTGCCCCTCCTAGCAGTTTGTTAACGTCCTGCACTTTCCTCTGTCACAGTGGTTCTCAACCTTCCTAATGCCACAATGTATTTTCATTTTCCCCAAGGTGTGCTGGTGTTGCCTGACCTCCCAACTACTCAGACATCCCACCTGACTCCGTTTCCTAGCTTTGTGTCTGTTGTGCATGACACAGCACCCAGAACAGAGTTGATGTTCTAAAAATTCCTGCTGAGTAACTGTATTTCCCTTGAGACCCCAAAAGGGGATGGCAAGACCACCTTCACTATGTCAGTGCTCATGTCCTGGAGGTCAGTATGCTGATGGTTTCATGAATCATCATATTTCCACAGATAGAAACACAGGTGGCTATTGACCCGTTGACTTTTTCTGTCTCACACACATTTCACTTTTTAGAAGCAAATGCAAACAAGTTGGACTTGGAATCAAAGTTTGATTTTGTCAAAAGACAACTCATGAGCAGTGCCTGTAGCTCAGTGGGTAGGGCATGGGCCACATACACTGAGGCTGGTGGGTTCGAACCCAGCTCACACCAGCTAAAACAACAATGGCAACCACAACAAAATAATAGTCGGGTGTTATGGCAGATGCCTATGGTCCCAGCTACTTGGGAGGCTGAGGCAAGAGAATCTCTTAAGCCCGAGAGTTTGAGGTTGCTGTGAGCTGTGACACCACAGCACTCTACCCAGGGAGACAGCTTAAGACTTTGTCTCAAAAAAAAAAAAGACAACTCCATGGTTATGTTTCCAGCCAGTACACATATTTCATCCCCTTTCATAGCGGTCATTGGAAAAATAATCATAGCTTCACTTCAAGGTATGCTTTCTTGCTTTAAATTTTCTGTGACCTGTATTGGGGACTTTTCACAGAACATGATTAAGAGATGTCTCAGATGAATCATGAAGTGATTGGTGTTAGTGATGCCCCAAGCAGCCACTGAACCATGTAAGGCCAGAGTGACGAGCATTGCCGGTCACTTGCTGAATCAAGGTGTGTGGCCAGAAGGTCTCTGTGTGCAGATGGGAATGACAACAGCCTTTGCTACTCTTTTTTGTTACAAAGAAAAAGTCCAGAAGATCCCAGACTGCCCTCCTCTGCCCCCCGATGTTGAGCTGGTCATCTCAGGGAGGTAAGCATCTTCCTCTGTGCCAGGCAGAGGCTGTGACCATGGGGGTGAGCACTTCCCATCATTGCCTCTGTTTTGGTTCCACAGAAGAGTTCACTAAAGGTCAGGGAAATTAGGAACATGCTCAAGGAACTCTGCTGACCCCAGCAAGAGCCAGCCTCCAACTTAGCCCAGGTGGCTTGAGTCAGCAGCCAATGTCACTCCCCTGTGGTCAGATGGAAGCAGGGGAGTGGCTGGTACCTGCAGGCAAGGAAAGGATGAGCCAACTCAGTGCTGCTCCTTCCCTTAGACCAGAATCACACCACTTTTCAGAAAGTTCCATGCCCTGTTCTGTTGAGGAGAGGGGGTGGGTATTCTGTGAAGCCCCCTCCCCATTCACCACATCTCTGCCAGCTCCTGCTGCAGGTGACCCCAGGACCTCCTGGGACCTGCCCTGGCTGGCTCAGCACTCATTGTCCTTCTGTTCTGTTGCAAGGCCCACTGCAACTCCTCTCTCATGTCCCTAAAAGGTCCATGGGGGCCCCTGCTCTAAGAAGGGCAGGGAGAACCTCATGCACTCTGCCCTGGCTTGTCCTTGGCAAGGAGCTGGGACAAGCCTGGCCTCACTCAGGGCCACATGCTTAGCACGCTGCCCCAAACCACCAAGCGTGTGGCATACACAGTGCTTTGTCCGTGTTTCTAGGTGGCTAAGAATGTCGCTGTGTTGATGTCATTTAGCAGCAGCACAGGATGTTCCAACAAGCTAAGAGGCCGCAGGGCAGCAGGTGTCAGGACCGTGGCTTCCTTCACTCTCTGAGCATTGTGAAGACTCACCCATCTTATATATAATGAACTATTTCTGGTCTGCTTAAAATAAAGAGGTGTCATTATTAAGACCCCGTCAACACCACTGGATTTGCTCAATAAATAATTTATAAAAGTTTGTTTTTAAAACACTTTGTGGTACACAGTGTGTCTGCACAGCACAGTCCTGTTATCCAAACACATGAGCTGCAGCCCCGGGGGGCCCCAAACCTCCACGTGTTCTGGCTTCTTCCCTTACAGTCAGTGCAGCTGGAGTGGCAGCTGTGGGACTCTGTCACGCCTCTGGGGCTGTGGACAGCAGCTCCTGGCATTTGCAAGGCCTCTTCTCATTTACAAAAGGCTCTCGTGTGTGTAGGTGTTTTTCATTTAATTGTCACCAAAGCTTGTAGAATTCATATTAAGGTGTGTCCTTAAGCACAGGGGCAGGGAGGTTCCAGGGGGTCTGGACAACATGGAAATGAACAGTCAGTGAACGGGGCTGAGAGATGGTCCTGGGCACAATCACACTCTCCAGGCCATCACCAAGCAGTCGCAGGTGCCACACTTACCTCAGAGGCCACAGCTGTTGACCCTTTACTAAGAAGACCTACGCACTTTGTTTCATGGCATAGAGAGTGCTGCCTGGGAATACAGAGTGGAAATAGGCCAAAGAAGATACTTCCAAGTTTACGGAAACCCACACTCTAACTCCACTCCCATAAAGTCAGTCTCAATGTGCATACATTTATGGTGTGCGTATAATATGTTACTTATACAGAGAAGGGAGAACAACGACTTAAAAACACATTAATAATTAAAGCACCAGGCTCCTTCTGTCTTTTTGCTACAACTGCATTTGTTCTGCTCCTTTCCTGTCATTGCTGTCACTGTGTAACTGCACGACAGGGTCCCCTATATTGCATGGTCTGTCTGGAGGGAGCGCAGACGTGGGGACCAGTGTCCCCACACACTGAGTTCTCCTGCTGTATTTACTCACATTCACAGGCCGACGAACAGTCACATTCAGTGGAGTCACAGCAGAGCTGACTTTCCCTGAGTCACTTTTCTCCCCTCTCATTCTGCAGCTGAAAGGTTAAACACACAGGCCACATACCGTCCTTAAACTCCATCTTGTTTCTCTTCTGTTTCTTACCCTTTGAGCCCTAGTAAAGCATGAGTGTGCTGAAGGGAGTCCACCCTGATGACCCCAGAGGGTGAGCCAGACGTGAAAGAACAGGGCTCACCTCCCCCAAAGGACAAGCAGCCGAGTAAAGGCGGAAGGCAGGCAGGAGGGAGGGAGTCAGCAGGGAGGGCTGAGCTCTGGGCAGGAATACCTCCATGACACCCCTCAGAAAGTGTCTCAGCATGGACAGGGCCAGCTATGTTCTCTCTAGCTGGGCTGATTGAGGGAAGTATCCCCACGGTGGGCGGTGAGTTTGGCAAATAAAACCTCCTGTTCATATACCAAAAAATCCATCAGTGCGTGGGACGGGGGTTGGAGACAAGACTTACAGGTGTGACCAAGGTCTGTGGGTGGCGTTGAGCCTAGGGACTGTAGCCCAGCACTGCCTGTCTCCACCCACTTGCCAGTTAAGAGACTTTAAGGGCTGTTTAGTTTGTCTAGGATGGCTTGAATCCAGACCAGGACCAGACAGGAAAGCAGCCTCTGGAGAGGGTAGGCCAGTAAGGGGAAGGAGATGGACATCTGGGACAAAGGGACAGCCAGGTGCTCAGTGCTCACAGCAGTTCTGGGAATGAGTGCTCTGTCCAGCCCACATGGAGCATTTAAAATTCAGACTTTGGACTGGGCCCAGTGGCTCAGGCCTATAATCCCAACACTCTGGGAGGCCTTGGCAGGTAGATTGCCTGAGTTCAGGAGTTGGAGCCTGTCTCTACTAAAAATAGAAAAACTGGCAAGGTCTGGTGGCAGGTACCTGTTGTCCCAGCTATTCCAGAAGCTGAGGCAGGAGGATCACTTGAACCTAAGAGTTTGAGGTTGCTGTGAGCTGTGACACCACAGCACTCTACCCACAGTGACAGAGTGAGACTAAAGAGAAGTTTTTCAGAAAAGACTGAAAGTCTCTGTCTCAGAAAATAAATGCATACACAGCTATGTAAAATAAAATAAATAAAACAACTAAATAAAATTCAGACTATGTCACATATGAGCCCAGATTCTGGGTTTTGTTTGTTTGTTTGTTCATTTTTCCCTCATACTTGCTGCACTTTCCCATAAGGCGGTCACTGTCCCGTGAGGACAGAGCTGCTGCTGTAACTGGACATGTGCCCCAGCCGGGCCCAGGCCCCACTGGCCCAAGCCCCTATGGCTGGGGACTCCTTGTTCCAAGACTTTTCATCAGGTAGAGTCATATTTCTCTGCACCTGTCTGTGCCCATCAAAAGTGGGCATGAGATTTCTAAGCATTTGTAAGCTTAATGCAAAGAGCAGGCCCACTTCCCTCCTGCCTTTGGTTTGCCTGGATTCTGTACAGTATTTAAAAGGTAGGCCTTTAAGCTATTTTGCATAAGAAATAGTTGGAGAATGTAGGCAGAATTTGTGTAGAAAAGACAAGAGTTGGGTACTACAGGAGGGTGGGTCCTCATATGTGTAAGGTTGTCACAGGGAAATTATTGGACTTGACTGGCAAGTGCTCATAAACTCGACCTCCAGTTGCAATTTATTAAAAATGTAAAAATACGGAAAGATCAAAAGAGGAAAGAGGGAGTACCTGCAGTCCAACTTTAAAAAAATAATAAAAGATTGAAAAAGATACTCCATGCAAACACTAACTGAAAGAAAGTAAGTGCCTCTGTGTTATTATCTGATGAGGAAGGCTTCATGGCAAAACATTATTATGCACAAGTGACATTGCATGAGAATAAAAGACCAGGTTCATCAGGAAGACATAGCAATTTTACATATGAAGGCATCTTATAATATGGTTTCCAAATAAATAAAAAAACATTAATAGAATTACAAGAAAAATTGTCAAGCCTGCAATATGGGGAGACTTTATCATGATAACGTTGTGATAAAACAATAAGACCAAAAAAAAAAAAATCTCAGTAAGAATACAAAAGGTTTGAACAACAATAAAAGATGAACATCCCTAATGTTAAATCCAAAATCCAAAATGCTCCGAAATCTGAAAACTTTTGAACACTGGCATGATGCCACCAGGTGGAAAATTCCACACTTGACTTCAAGCCAAGAAGCTAAAATGTAGTCAAAATTTTATTTAATGAGAAAAATTATTTAAAATACTGAATAAAATTACCTTTAGGCTATGTGTATGAGGTGCCTAGGGAACACAGATGAATTTTGTGTTTAGATTTGGGTCTCATCCCTAAGATATCTCATTATGTGTATGAAAATGTTCCAAAATCGAAAAATATCTGAAGTCTGAAATACCGCTGGTCCCAAGCATTGGAGACAAGGGTATTCAGCCTATACCAGTGTATTAGGCTCTGTTTTGCATTGCTATGAAGCCATACCTGAGGCTGGGTAATTTATAAAGAAAAGAGGTTTGTTTGTAGAAGCAGACTGTCCTAGGAGCACAAGCATCTCTTTCTGGGAATGGCCCTAGGAAGCTTCCTATCCAGGTGGAAGGAGAAGGGGGAGCAGGCATCACAAGGCAAGAGAGGGAGCAGAAAAGAGAGGAGAGGGTGACCCTCCTTTAACCAGCCCCCTGCCTGTGAATTAAGGAAGGAGAACTCACTCCTTACCACAGGGAGGGCACCAAGCCATTCAGGAGGGGACCACCCCTATGACCCAAATACCTTCTACCAGGCCCTACCTCCAACTTTGGGAATCAAATCTCAACATGAGATTTGGAGTGACAAATATCCAAACTATGCCAGCTAGTAAATATGATTTAATTGGCTCACACGGAACTCTGCAGTCTGTTGCTACAGAAGGTGTGTGCGTTCTGTGCACTCACAGAATATTTAACAGGAGGAGGAGGATCACTCGAACCCAAGAGCTTTAACCAGCACCCACGCCTGTGGTCAAACTTAACAAAATTAGACCATATTCCCTACTATGAAGCAGAGTTCTACTATTTTTATAATATTGAAATCACATGAGTTTTCTGACCACAAAACAATTGAGCTAAAAATAATTATATAGATAACTAGAGAGTTGATGTAGGGAAATAAAAATATTCCTTTTGTTACATAGGGAATCTTTTCCCCACTCAATGTTTTTAATTGGCTTGTCAAACATCAGGTAACAGTAAGTAGCTGGATTCATCTGTTGGCTCTCTATTCTGTTCTATACATCTACCTCTCTATTTTTGTGCCAGTACCATGGAATACTATGCAGCCATAAAGAAAGATGGAGACTTTACCTCCTTCATGTTTACATGAATGGAGCTGGAAAATATTCTTCTTAGCAAAGTATCACAAGAATGGAAGAAAAAGTATCCAATGTACACAGCCCTATTATGAAACTAATTTATAGCTTTCATATGAAAGCTATAACCTAATTATAGCCTAAGAATATGGGGA
>CAUYTI010086290.1:0-24144 GCA_963575145.1 Galago senegalensis | reverse complement strand
GTGGTCCCAGCTACTTGGGAGGCGGAGGCAGGAGACTCGCTTGAGCCCAGGAGTTGGAGGTTGCTGTGAGCTGTAATGCCACGGCACTCTACCCAGGGGGACAGCTTGAGGCTCTGTCTCAAAAAAAAAAAAAAAAGAAATTGTAGAGTTTCAGTTTGTCACCTTGGGTAGAGTGCCATGTGTCAGAGCTCACGGCAACTTCAAACTCCTGGGTTCAAGGGATCCTCTTGCCTCAGCCTCTCAAGTAGCTGAGACTACAGGCACCCAGACAACAGCTGGCTATTTTTAGAGATGGGATCTCGTTCTTGCTTAGGCTGGTCTCAAATTTCTGAGCTCAAGCAATCTACCCACCTCAGCCTCCCAGAGTGCTAGGATTACAGCTGTAAGCCACTGCACCTGGCTTCTTTTTTATTTTATTTTTTTGCAGTTTTGGCCAGGACCAACCAGGCTTGAATCTGCCACCCCTGGTGGATGCGACCGGCACCCTACTCCTTGAGCCACAGGTGCTACCCTGCCCCTGGCCTCTTGAAGAAATTTTATATATCTCTCGTATGATCCATTATCTGTTACTTTAAATTTTTATCTTCTGTTTCACTTCTTTCTAAGTTCTCAGGGAGCATTACAGTGTAGCCTCGCTGTTTTTGAGAATATTTTATTATAAAACTATTTTTAGACTGCTAGTTAATTTGTATAGTGCTCTTTACCTGCCCATCAATAAAAGAAGAGTAAAAGAAAAAAAATCAAAATAGATCTCTTTAATACTCTTCCTTAACACTCATGGACATGTTTGGCCTTTCAGGAACACTATTTAAAACCTATATATTTTTTCCAAACGTTGTTATAAATGAAGAAACCAAAGAAAGCTCGAGTGGCTTAAGTTCATAGACTAGAGTAATAGTAGTTAGGGTTCCAGCAAGCTTTCCATTATAAAGGGCATGTAGATACTATATTCTGAAAATACATAACCATAGACAGATCCCTTTTTTTGCTATAAAACTTTGACCCAGAAGCATTTCAAGAATCAACACATATTTAGTATGACACATACATTGAGTGCCTACCATGTTCCAGGCATCATGTAAAGTCCTGAGATACAATGGGAAACAATTCAGACAAAACTCTTGCCTCCTGCTCAAAGCTTGAGACAAGCAGGAGAGTCAAACATTTAAGAAAAGACTAGTTTAATAACTACACCATTGTCCTCGTATTAAGGCATAAAGGACGAGATCTATGCAAGTACCATCAGTTTTCACTTGTCAATAGATTCTTGGACTTTAAGCAAAAGAACAGAGAATGAAACCAATCTTCCCATAGGCTGATGTAAACAAGAGTTAAGTTCCATGGCATATTTTTGGTCACAAAAGATTACTGGACTTCTAAATAGAGACCTCAAACACTGCTAATACACATAGTAAACTTTGAAATAAACATGAACTTTGAAATAAACACAAGCATACATTCAAGAAAGATTAATACGAACAAGGTAATTACCCCATATTTTAGTGAATCAGTGGGTCTGATGGTCAGGGTGGCAGATGACATCAAGGGGTAAAAATATTTGCAAAGCAAAAATTGCAAGGAGCACCTCCTATCAACACGCAGTTTAAAAACAGACAATCACACATGCAGGGGACTTGCCCAGAGCTTTCCTCCTGTGTCATTTATTGTCATGCATTTGTTTGATTAGAGTTTTACAAATTTTTATTTCACAATAATTTTTACATATACATTTAATTACTTATTTTCCAACACACATATTCCAATTAAGAATTGTGGGTGGCCAGAGTCCATCCCAGCAGTGCAGAACCAGCCTCAGACAGGATGCCATTCCTTTCAAGGCGTACTCACACATACACACACACAGTGTGCACTGGGATCACTTAGACACTCCATTACCCTAATGGGCACATTTTTAGGGTGTGGGAGGAAATTCAGGTACCTAGAGAAAACTCAGGCAGAAAATGGCCCTGAAAGGAATCGTTTTTTAAAAGTCAATATTATAATGAAACAACATTGAACAAAATGACTTTATCTGGGAACCTGTATATATACGTGCATAAGAAGTCCCCTCTGAGGAACTGATTTCAGCTGAGACATGGAGGCTTCTATTTATGATATGATCTGAAAAATTTTAAAATGTCAATGAAAGAAATAAGGTGATGGGTTGGGAGTTGGGGATTCTGAACCTCAACCGAAAGAGTGATAATAGTACGTACCCTCCTCACTTAGTTATTGTGGGGAGAAGGCAAGGTAGTGAAAAAGTGAATTCTATATTGCAAAATCCTGAATGAATGTCAGGAATTATAATGTAGGAGGTCTTATCTAAAATGATGTCCACAAAGATAACCGGCATTTCAGTTCATACTTCTAAACAAAAGCAGCTGGGTGGACACTGTCATCTGTCCAGTGTTCTGAAAGCAGCTTTCCCTACCAATAGCAGCTTGAACTTTGGCACAGGCTAATGTTACTTTTCTGGTTCTTATGTGCCTTTTGGCAGTTCAAAAGTTCACCTAGCTCTCATTAAAATTTCAAGTGTTTTCAGTGAAATGTTATTTCAGGGACTATATCTAATTGGCTTCAAGAACTTTGAAACCAATTAGGACAATGAACTAGAAATTCAAGAGATAGGATGTCTATATTATCTATATTCTACTCAGAGATATGGAATGCCAGAGGCAAACATTTTTGGAGAAGGTGTGAGTGTGTGTGAAAACACATATTTGTGGTGTTGTTGCTGCTGTTGTTTGGGAGAAGAAAGAAAAAATTTTATCTGAGAAATGACCAAAAGGCCAGTTCTTTCCGTTCTTAACCTGCTTGGTGGATCTGTTCAGTACTGTCAGAGGACTGTTAAAATCTCCATTTATTATGGAGCTGGAAGATATTATATTGTTCAGATCACTTAGGGTTCATTTTATGTATTGAGGAGTGCTTAGGTTAGGAGCATAAATGTTAATGATTGAAATCTCTTCATGTTGCATATTTCCCTTGACCAGTATGTACTGTCCATCCTTGTCTTTCCTTATTTTTGTTGGTTTTATTCCAATTGTATTTGTAAATAAGATTGAAACTCCTCCTTTTTTCTGATTTCCATTTGCCTGGATTATTGTTTTACATCTCTTGAGGCTTATTTTATCCTTTGAGAGTTAAGTGTGTTTCTTAAAGACAACAGATATTGGGTTTGAGCTTTTGTATCTGGTTAGCCAGCCTATGCCTCTTTATTGGGGAATTCAACCCATTCACATTTATTGAAAGAATTGATAGGCACGGTGCAGTTTTGGTCATGTTGTTTTATGAAGGTCCAGAGCTTAGTTTTATTTCTTGCACCACTATAGAAGCTAGACTGTGTTCTTTAATTTCTGGGTGTGTTTGCATTGGTGATGGACCATTGTGCTGGTCAGTATAAAGAATGGGTGGTCTGAATACTTCCTGCAGAGCTGGTCTAGTTATGGCAAATATCCTCAACATTTACAGGTCAGTAAAATATTTGATTTCTCCATCATAAATGAAACTTAGTTTAGCAAGATACAGGATCCTGAGCTGAAAATTGTTTAAGAATGTTCAAGGCCAGTGACCATTCTCTTCTGGCTTGAAAAGTTTCAGCTGAAAGATCTGCAGTCATCCTGTTATTTTTCTCTTTGTAGGTAAGACTTTTTTTTTTTTATACCTGGATGCTTGCAGGATTTTGTCTTTCATATTGACTTTGGCCAGGTTAATTGCAATGTATCTAGGAGATGCTTTTTTGGATTGAGTAGTGCTGGGGTTCTGAAACTATCTACTATCTGAATTTCTGTGTCTCTTGCAATGCTTGGGAAGTTCTTCACCCATGATGTCTTAAAGTAGAGAATCTGTGCTTTCAGGACCATCCTTTTCTCTCTCAGGGATCTCTATAATTTTGTGTTTGATCTTTAGCAGTAATTCCAAAACTCTCTCAGGGAATAGTCTTTTCTTATTCTCTTTTTATCTGCCTCTTTGAATGATTGGCATAGTTCAAAAGCCTTGTCTTCAATTTCTGAAATTCTTTCTATTACTGACATTTTCTACTGTGTTTTGAAGCTCCTTGAATGCCTCTTTCAATTCCTTAAGCTCTGATATATCTTTCCTCATTATGTCCAGTTCCTTGATGACTTTGTCTTTAAATTCACTAATTTCTTCTTCTTCTTTTTTTATTTTTTTAGACAGAATCTCAATTTGTCACCCTCAGTAGAGTACCATGTTGTCATAACTCACAGCAACCTCAAACTCTTGGGCTCAAGGGATTCTCTTGCCTCAGCCTCCTAATTAGCTGGGACTACAGGAACTCGCCACAAAACCTGGCTATTATTTTTAGAGGTGGAGGTCTTACTGTTGTTCAGGTGGGTCTTGAGCCTGACTTGCCTTGGCCTCTTAGAGTGCTGAGATTACAGGTGTGAGCCACCTCACCCAGACTGAAATTCACTGATTTCTTGAGATAACATTTGAACTAATTTTTTGATTTTGATTCCCATCTTTTCCTCCATTCCAGTCATCTTATTTGTCATACATATTCTGAATTCTGACATTTCAACAATTTCTCTATGAATGATATTTTCTGTTCTATCTCCCTTGTAATCTCTTGGGAGAGTTGATTTGCTCTGATTTTTTAATGTTGCCAGAATTTTTCTGTTGGCTCCTCCCTATGAGTATTTCCATCTTTTAAAAAAATATTAATTATACTTTGTTAGTTGAAATTTTTGTTTGTCCCTGAATATTTATTGAGAAATAATCTAATTAGGGACCCTGAGGGAGCACTGGACAGATCTATTTGGCGACTAAAACTGGCAGGTTGAGACCAGATTTGGAAGCTTACCACCTGTTGCCAATGAGCTGGAGCTTGTGCTTGTGGCCTTTCCCCCATAGCCTTGTGAAGCTCCCCTTTAGCGTGAGAGTTTCTGAGGATTGGTCTTGCTTTGATGGCACAAACTGATTCTTGCTCTGGTGTCAGCCTGTTCTCCACCCAATTTAAAGGATCCACAGTATTTCCCTGGAGTTCCTGCTGTAAAAGATTTGTACAGCTGTGCCCCACCACTATTGCTGGCAGCAGCTGGAGGAGAGGAATTCACATCTAGACCCACTGTTCCCACCCCTCATGGTATCAACCCCCTTTGGGCAAACAAATTCAAATTAGCCATGAATCTGTAGTCCAGGCCAGTGGCTGGCTGGAGAAGAATCTGTCAACAGTTCTGACTGAGAGTTCAGAACTTCAGTGGCCCAAGTACCCCTTGCATAAACAAATTCAGAAAATCCCTCACCCTGCCCGGTCCTGGCTGCAGACTGGATAAAATGCAGCTGTCAGTCATCCTTGGCTGAGGAAGGGGTCTGGTTCCTGGACTTTCCCAGTGTGGGTTTCCTGAGGCTAGGCCTATCTTTTTCCAAGTGGGTCCCCAGGCAAAGACACCAGGCAAGGGCTCTCCCAGCAGGAGTGACAGCCAGGAGAGACCATGTCATGCCAAAGTTAGAACTGTCATGCCACTGTTTCCTCTCATAGCATAGTTCAGGGTGTGCTCTGCTCAGCTGCTTGACAGAGGTCTCTCAGAAATTTCACAAACACACTGGCCTCTGCAGTGGGGCAGTCCATCAGGCAACCAGAGAAGGGGAAGGGTGGGCTATGGGCTCAGGGCTTTAGAGAGATAATTTTTTCACTTTTGCACCAGGCAGGATAGGGACTCAGGGTAGAAATTCCCAGAACTAGAACCCACTGGCTCTCTCCCGTGGGGTAAGATGAGAGGTCCTTTGTTCCCTGCTTGCTCTTGGAAAGCTGGAGGTGGACCTCCCAGTGGGGGGTCCCATCCCCTTCAGCATCAGGCATCTTCAGTCTAGCTGTTCTGTACCTGATCTTTGTTATCTTTATCACCCTGACAGCTTGTCTCAGTGGGATAACCATGCACCTTGATTTCTTCTCGTATTCAACGTCCCAATTTCATCTTCTCAGAGTTCACTTCAGTCCAACTTTTCTCCTTTTGGACAGGAGCTTCTGATGAAAGCTGCCTGTAGTTGGCCGTCTTGCACCTTCTCCCCTCATTTTATATAGTATATTTTTAACCTTACAAATTCCATGGGTATCTTTTTTATATCCTCCATTTCTTTCCTCCTTATGGTAATGCATTCTTTTATTTTCTTTCTTATAGTTTTTCTAATTTTTTTAATCTCTTATGATTCATTGTATTTCTGTGGTATTTGGTTTTCAGGAGTGATAAGCTTTCATTTTTTTTCTTTTTCATTTGTGTGTCTGTTATAATTTTTTTCTTTGTGGTAACTATGGGGCTTACTTAAAAAATGTGAATAGTTATAAAAGACTATTTTAAGATACAATAACTTGACTTTGCCCAGACTTACCCTTCCTCCTACAATCCCTAATTTTGTTGCTTAAGTTGTTTCTTTTCATGTTGTGTTTTTGAATAACTTATTGTAGCTATAAAAACTACTGACCATTTTGACTTTTAACCTTCATATTAGAGATTTGAAAGATTATATATCACCATTACAGTAATGGAGTATTCTTAATTTAAAAATGAATTTACTTCTCCTGTGTTTTCATGATAGTAATTATTGCCCTTCTGCTTCCAAGTGAAGCACTCCTATCCTGTAAGGCTGAACTAGTAGTGATAAATTCCCTAAGCATTTGCTCACAAAGAAACATGATGACTCCTATATTTCTAAGGGATAGCTTTGCTGGGTGTGGTATTCTATACTGATATTTATTTTTTCTTTAGCAAATTGAATCTATCATCCCATTCTTGCTTGGCCTGCAAGGTTTCTACTGAGAAATCTACTGATAACCTAGTGGAAATTCCTCATATGTAGCTTAGTGTTTTTGTCTTGCTGCTTTTAGAATTATCTGTATCTTTGACTTTCGACAGTTTGATTAGAATGTGCCTTGGAGAGGACCTTTTCAGGTTGAATCTGTTTGGGATCCTTTGTGCCTCAGAGATCTGGATGTCCATTTCTCTCTTAGACTTGGGGAATTATTATTTTATTAAATAAGTTTTCTGTGCCTTTCTTCATCTCTTGTACCTATGGAAATCCCATAATGCTGATATTTGTTTCCTTAATGGTGCCCCATAAGTCCCATAAGCTTTCTTTGTTCTTTCTTTTCTTTTCTTTTCTTTTTTCTTCCTCTGAGAAGGTTACTTGAAAAGACCCATTTTCAAGTTCACAAATTCTTTCTTCTGGTTGATCTCATCTGCTTCAGAAGCTCTCCATTGTATCTTTTAATTTTGTTCATTGAATTGTTCTGCTCTAAGATTTCTATTTGGTTCTTTTTATTGTATCTATTTTTTGTTGTTGTTGTTGAATTTCTCATTCAAATTATAAATTGTTTTCTTGACTTCTCCAAGTTGTCTATCTGTGTTCTCTTGTATTTCACTGAGTTCCCTTAAGATCATTATTGATCTTAGGAATTTCTTTTCAGGCAATTCACATATTTCTATTTTTTTAGTTTTAGAGAATTATTGTTTCTTTAGTAGTGTCATGTTACTTAGGAATTCCTTTTGAGGCAATTCACAAATTTCTATCTTTTTATGTTCAGAGAATCATTATTTCTTTAGTAGTGTTATGTTTCCTTGACTTTTCATATTTCTTATGTTCCTGCATTGATAATCTGTACATCTAGTACAACAGTTGCCACTTCCAACTTTATAGAGTGGTTTTCAGAGGGAAAGACTTTCACCTTCAGATTAGTCCTAAGGTGTCAGTTTAGTAGTATGCATTGGCTTTGGTTCTGGGCAGGCACAGTAGTGTAGTACCCGTGCAGTTTCTTTAGCTGTAGTCAATGTTAGCAATGCTTATGAGTGCCTCTGCTGCCGAGGCTGTCAGAATTTGTGTGGCTGGTCCTCTGGCTATGGTGCTGCATCATTAGGGGTAGGAGTTTGTGCACTGAGGGATCACAGGGATAATACATATTTTTATTATTTTTTTAGTCTTTTATTTGAAATAACAATATAACATATTTGTAAATGGTATAACAGCCACTTGTCATACACTCAGAATTTCTTCACAGGTGATAAAGGTGTCCATGACAGGGAAGATCTTGGCTAATACCTATTTTTAAAATCTGAAACAAGATACCCTAATAGTGTTCTGTAGTAAAAAAGTATAAATAAATAAGAAATAACATAGATAGAATTGCCCCTAAAATATATTTAGTTCTCTAAGTTGAAGACTTATGGTTTTTGTAAAATACTAAATTAAAAATTCCTATACAAAACACTGATATATTTACCAAGAGCCAAATTATTATTCAATTAAAAGTAAGTTTTTCCTTAAACTTTATCAAAATGTTAACCACAGTACCTAGTCAGCCTGGCTCACTTTGTCTCTTGTGTATGCACTTCCTTCAAACTTATGACAGGAGGGCCACCAACTGGATGGTGATTGTATGATAAGAGTGAAGTGGGAATGTGGAGGAAAGTCATGATCTTTGCATGATGTGTAGGTCACTAACAGGGCAGGTTTCTCTCTTTCCTACCCCTGGTGTGAGAGTGTAGACAGGTTTGTAAGATTCAGGGTTTATGCAGGACATATATAGATACTCAAATCTATGGAAGGATATACTAGAGATTTTCTGATTGTGTTATCAATGAGGCCACCAGCCAGAGTTTCCTCATTTCTAATATACCCCAGTTTTCACAGGCAAGGCTAAAGTTTTGTCATGCTATGATTTTATATAAAAAAAAGGCATCAAAACATAGTATATACCCTGGGAAACCTCCATTGCGGCAATAAAATAATGTCATGACTTAAAAGATATGTTTGCTCCATACAGATTCTATCCAGAATGCATTCCTGACTGACAGTCTTATTGATTAAAACAAACAAAAAAAACCCCATAAAAATAAATGTACATTTCCTCCTGAAACTTCTCTAAATTAAAAAATAATAAAAATGGGCTCAGTGCCTGTGGCTCAAGTGGCTAAGGCACCAGCCACATACACCTAAGGTGGTGGGTTTGAATCTAGCCTGGGCCCGCCAAACAACAATGATGGCTACAACCAAAAAAAAAAAAAAAAAATAGCCAGGCGTTGTGGTGGGCGCCTGTGGTCCCAACTACTTGGGAGGCAGAGGCAGGAGACTTGCTTGAGCCCAGGAATTGGAGGTTGCTATGAGCTGTGATGTCACAGCACTCTACCCGGGGGGGACAGCTTGAGCCTCTGTCTCAAAAAATAATAATAATAATAATAAAAATGAAAGCACACATTGAAATAGTCTATGTGGATTGGAAGTCCAAATACACTGGGAGGTCATACTCAGTTCCATTCAGAATAATCAAAAATACTCTTCAGTAAAGTCTATTGAGTTTAGAAAAGCTGGTTTCACAAAATTAAAAAAAACTTTGATATGAGAATTTAATTCATTTTTACCTCCCTGCATGAAATGGTGCTTGTATTTTTCTTCATTTATTGAGAGAGAAAACAATATCAAAATACCTGTATGTCATCCCATATAACAATTCAGGTAGAATTTACTTTAAAATTTAGAGCCAAAATTTCAGATTTCTAAAAAATACATATTAACCTTGAGCTCAATCTTTGAGGTAAAAAGTGAATTTAAGCAAAAGCAATACAATTTTTTTTTTTTTTTTGGCTAGAAATTAAGTGAAGGATCAGTTTTCTGTGGTCTTTTAGTTAAGGGACAAGAAAAAAAATTGAAGTTAGTCTATTCTGTTTAAGTATGAAAGAGCAGGCAATTGAAAATTCTCTGTGAAAGTGATTTTTTTGTTTTCCCCAAGAGCTCTTGAGAGTTCATACCAGAACGTTAGCAACCTTGTTTATACCAAGGTTGTATCAGCCACCATCAACTGCCCTCTGCATTGCAAGAAATAAGCTCTAGTAATTGTGGGTACTAAATTTCTAGAATGTATCAGTGCCATTCCTTAAACATAAAGGGCTGGTCTTTAGGGCAAAAGGGGCTTTGTGTAGGACTCTCACTGAACTCAACGTAATTCCCAGTACATCTACCTCATACTGTAGTCCAAAGTGCGGTGTTAAGTAACTACACAGTAAAAAATTACTTGGAGACAGTTTTAGTGAATTATTTTTATAGTGCTGAGGCTTGGAAATTCCAGACAATGTTGTACAGTCTCAACAAACCATGTAACAGATAATTGGCAAGGATGCAATAGCCTTGAGTATATTTGTTTAAGAAAGGCCAAGTTATTATTTCACCCTCTTTTCTTTAGAAAAATGTCAAATGTTTTGATCAACCCATAGGTTACCAGGTAGCTCAACTTAATAACAGTTTTCAAGAACGGCACATACTCATTTCTGCCAGGTAGTACAGAAAACTTTATTTCCATTAAGTAAGCATGAATGAACTTAGATTGATTTGGGTTTTTCCTTGTCAACACATTTTAAATCCTAAAATCAAGTCACATATATTTATACTTATTTTCTCATTTCATTTTCACAGTGATACCCTAAGGTAGGTGCCATGATCATCTTTAGTTTGTAGGTCAGGACATTGAAATATAGAAAGTTATTTGTCCAAGGATCTTGCTCAAGGACTCCAAGACCACACACACACACACACACACACACACACACACACACACACACACCTTAATATTTTTTCATATTGCTTCCCTGAAAATATATTTAATATTTATGATTATTCATGACTATCACATGCCAGAGGCTATATATAAACCACAGATGGAAGCAGAACCCCAATCAGAACAGCTCTTTTTTTCTCCTTCCCTCCACGTCTCCTTTCTCCCTTTCTGCCTTCACTATTATAATGTATGGTCTGTCCTTGTATGATTTGAAATATAGACAGGAAGCTAACAGATGTAATCCTCAATAGTTAATTACAGAAGAGTTTTATAACATTGAGTTAAATAAGATAGAGAAGGGGTCAAATAAGATAAAGAAGGGGTTAAATAAGATAAAGAAGGGGTTAAAAAAGATAAAGAAGCATATTTTAAAGATAAATAAGATAAAGCAGGCACTCAAAAATTCCCAAAGATTCCTATAACTAAAACAAGGAATGCGATCTCAAAAATATGAAAATAAGTTTTTTAAATGGGAAGAGTAAGTGAAATAACTCTGGGAAAATGGCAATGGCCTTTGTTATGGTTTTTAATTCCTTTAAAGGTATAGAATGATTCACATTTTCTGTTTCTTTTCGTGCCAGTTTTGATAAATTATATTTTTTCTAGGAATTCATTTATTTCATCTTAATTTTAAAATTTGGAGGCATGAAGTTTTTAATATCTTTACATGATATGATTTTTTAACATTTGTAGGCTCTGTGAAAATGTACTCCTTTTTCATTTCTAATTCCTTTTTTCTTGGTCAGCCTCCCCATAGGCTTATGAACTTCATTAGTTTTTTAAAAAAAAAAAAAACAGTTTGGGGTTTTAAAAAAATATTTTTTGTTAAAAATTTTAAAGTTATCTGATAATTCATTATCTGAATTTCCTGTGCATCCATTTCTACTGCTGACCTTTCTCTTGATTTTTATATCACCTTCTCTTCTCATTTGCCTGATTACCTTTTATTGTGTACGAGACATTACATATGAAAAATATTGAAATCAATTGAAGTCTACAGTTATCTTCCCAGGGAGAATTTACACTTGTGTTTGGCAGGCAGTCAGGACATCAGCAGTCTTAGATCACTCTAATCCAATTATAGGAACTAAGGAACCAAGATAATTTAAAACTGGATTTTAGTTCCAAGTTTTCAAGTTAAATTCCCGTTACCACTTACTCCTAGGTGGAGCTCTTTGGGATCTTAACTCAGTGTGTGAGGGTTTATCAGAGATCCTCTCCTTGACAGAATGTAGATTAGAATTTTTTTCCAACAATCCACACCTATGGAGCTGCCAAAATCTCTGCTCAATTTCTCTTTTAATTACTTCTTCCAAAGTCATCAGACACTCCTAGGATTCACCTCTCTGGGTTTTTTTTTTCCTCTTTCATAACTCTTTACTGTGTTGATGGCTGCAAAATTTAAATAATTTTTTTATCTTGCTTTGCTAATTTTTCTCAGCAGAAGGTGTCTGTGTGATATAGAACCCATTCCTGGAAGCAGAAGTCTGTTACATGTTGTTTTTAATATTTTTACCATTACTTTGTGATTTCTTAGGTTCATTTTACATGTGGGCATATTTCCTTTTTCTTTTTCCTTTTTTTTGAGACAAAGTCTCATTATGTCACCCTCTGTAGAGTACTGTGGTGTCACAGCTCACAGCAACCTCAAACTCTTGAGCTTAAGCAATTCTCTTGCCTCTGCCTCCCAAGTAGCTGGAACTACAGGCACCAGCCACATGCCTGGATATTTTTTTGTTGTTGTTGCAATTGTCGTTGTTTAGTTGTATGTGGCCGGTGCCCTACCCCTTGAGCTACAGGCATCACCTGGGCATATTTCTTTAGGAAGGATTATGATTTGCTTCAAGTTCTTCTGTTAATTTCTTTGTTATGTTCTAAAATATAGCTTTACATGGTATGTACATTCTCTCTTGCTTTAAACAGTACCTATTAACTCTCCATTCTGAATGACATTTTTAGAATACTTTCAGTTTCTTCCATCTCCTTGCCTTTCTGCTACACTCATTTTGTTTAGTTATATATTTAATCTTAGGTCAGCCTTAAACAATGTACAGTAGAATCTCCACAGTTGAGCACCTCCCTATCTTGACCACCTCCTTAAGTTGACCTAATTTTCATAGACCAGACATGGACCACGTGCAGGTATTAGTACAGTAGGCCTAGTTCCTTATGTCGAGCAGTGTCCCGCAGGTGGTCAACTTACAGAAGATCTACTGTGCTTTGAAAATAATCGGTTCTTTTTTTTTTTTTGTAGAGAAAGAGTCTCACTTTATCACCCTTGGTAGGATGCCATGGCGGTCACACAGCTCACAGCAACCTCCAACTCCTGGGCTCAACTCCTTGCCTCAGCTTCCTGAGTAGCTGGGACTACTACAGGTCCCTGCACAATGCCTGACTATTTTTTTGTTGCAATTTGGCTGAGGCTGGGTTTGAATCTGCCACCCTCTGTATATGGCTCTGTGCCCTAACCACTGAGCCACAGGCACTGCCCAAGAAATCAGTTCTTTAACTATCTCCAATCTTCATTTGCCTCTAGATTTAGGTTTTTGTTAGTTATATTATTTCTATCAACTGATAGTTTATTACATTTATATTCTATTTTGTAACCTTAATTCCCCCCAGTTATTTTAACCTTAATCTTATATTTATAATGACTCAATGTTCATAGCTCATCCTTTATATCTTGGTTGATGTAGTTGGCTCAGTTTTTTAAAGCTCAGGTAGTTTTTCCCTCTATGTTCTTAAATATTTGAAAAAGTTATTGCACATATGAACAATGAATAATGGAGCCCCGTGTGTCTGGGTATATAATTTGGGGGTTATATTTTATTTCCTTGAGACTTTCTCAGACATGACTTTATTATCCCAAGCACTGCATGTGGAGAAATCTGAAGCTAGATTAATTATTTTGTTTTTCACGTAAGATTTTTATGTTCCCATCTTTTCTGGATATTCTTGGGTTTTTAATTGTTCTTTGAAGTCCCTTAACTTTACTAGATTATACATGGATATTAATGAATATTTATTTCTGGTAGAATGATGTATGTCCTTTTAATTCCACAAATTCAAGTTTTCTTTTACCTCAGGAGTCTTTTTTAGCTATGCCTTTAACTATGTTTGTTCTCTACTTGTTCTGTTTTTGTCAAAACACATGTGGCACCTTTTTGATTTCCTTCTACATTCTATACCTACTGTTTTTTCTCTAGCCTTTGTTCTTTTCTGGTTCATTTTGCTCAGTTTCCTCAAGATGTTGTGAATGTCTTGACTATGTTTTCAATGTTGCTTTTCCCATCAGAGCCTTTATTTCTGTGATGATTTTATTTTGCTCTTTTACTTCCATCTCTGGTCATTATCTTCCGCTGATTTGTTTGTTTTAATTTATGTTGTCTTTACTTTTTTTCCTTGAGTATCTCAGTTTGGGGATCTTGATTTAGAAAGGCCATTTTATGCATTAAGTTTTATGAACTCATAGATAATAGTCACAATTTTTATTTGTTATGCCAATAAAAACATTTTTGGAGGTGCTTTCTTATGATTTTGTTCTTTTTCTTCTTTATATGAACATGATTTTTTTTTTGGTCATAAATCCTATGTTAAGTGCCTTTTGGTAATGATGCGATTTTCTCCAGTTGTAGCAGAATAATATTTGAGACTATGGGAGGGGCCAGAAAGGTGCTCTGGGATAGCAGAAAATTTTTTTTGTTCATAGCAAGGTCCCAAATAACATAAGGATGTGTGTATTTGTACCATGTGCATACATGGACCTATAATTATATCCACTGAATGGTTTCAGTAACCTCTTTCCATCCATCCATCCATCCATCCATCCATCCATCCATCCATCCATCCATCATACAAATGTTTATTGTACACCAACCCTACGGCAGGTAGTGCTCTAGGTTTGGAGAATATAGCAATAAACAAGTCAGAAAAAAATTCCTGCCTCCATGGAGTGTACATTCTCTAGAGGATAAAGACTGACAGCCTCAAGCTGCTTATCATTCAGTTTCTCATCTGGTCTTCCAAACAAAGAGAGCGTTTCTTGAAGAGTTAGCTTGTCTGCACATCCTTTACATTATCACATCCCCTGCAACTGCAGGGTATCTTGTGGGACTTCAGGAGCTCTTTGAGCCCACCCATCGCCCATCTTGTGCTAATGTGTCTTGCTCCTTAATGTGTATCACCTGCTTCAGAGAATGCTGCACTCTCAGCCTAGTAATCATCTTCTTTCAGTTTCTTCCTTCTCTCTGGCCCAGTTACACTATACTAGTCAGCGCTTCCTTATATATATTAAGGCTCAAGTTAATGAAGATTTTTCTAATCCTCACACATGAGAATGTCTATTGCTAAATTTACTGTTTATTAACTAGGTGTTGTGGTGGGCACCTGTAGTCCCAGCTATTCAGGAGGCTGAGGCAAGCCGATCACTTGAGAGACCATGAGTTGTGATGATGCCATGGCATTCGATCCAGGGAGATAGATTGAAACTCTGTCTCAAAAAACAAAAACAACCAACCAACCAAAAAAAACCTCTTGAAACTCTAAGCCCTTTAGGTGATTATGATGTATTCTCTGGTTTGGGAGCTACTAGTATGGACAAAGTGGTTCCAGTTAGGAATCAAGGAACCTGTGTTTCCGACTTAGCCTTCCCTCGTACAAAGGGTTTGACTTTGGGATAAGTTTCTTAGCCTTTCTGGGCCTCATTCTGGTAAAGGACGATTGGGTAGATACCAATATGATCACCATGGTAGAGTGGTTTCAGTCACCTCTTTTCGCTCATCCATCCATTCTTGACAACTTTGTTCATTACATAAACTCATACTAATTCAGAAAGTTCCTGTTGTTGACCATGTATTTTGGTGATAATAGCTTCAGACTGCCATGGGGGCTTCTCAAAGAAGTTCTACCTTTCCTATTATTTTATTATAGAATCTAAATCTTATGTATGTACTTGTTGAATTTTGTCTTTGCAAATACATGCAGGTTCATCATCGGCATTTAATTGACATGGGGGTTTAGTTTGGCCTCATCATCTTCAGGGAAGCCCATATCTAGCTTTAACTCCCATCTTTATTTTCATGGAATGGTAATTTGGAATGATTCTCATAATTGCAATGAAAGGAGTCTCAATCTGATTGCTCTAATTCATAGTGTTGTAGCTAACATCACCATATTAAATCATATCAGATAACAAGGAATTGTACAAAATTGTGTCAAACAAAGGCCTTTAAATGCAAATATAATGACATTTTTTGCATGTCTACTATTCACTTCTTTTTTTCTTTAGAAACTGCTTCATCTAAGTCATTGTCAATTTACACACACACATACCTCACCACCACTACTATACATACATATTTTTTTTTCCCTTGCCTCCCTAAAGTTAACTATGATAGCTACAGTTCTTTTCTACCTTTTATTTAATTAATTAATTATTTTTTTGGAGACAAAGTCTCACTATGTCACCCTGGGTAGAGTGCCATGATATCACAGCTCACAGCAACTTCAAACTCTTGGGCTTAAGCAAGTCCCTTGCCTCAGCCTCCCAAGTAGCTAGGACTATAGGCGTTCACCACAATGCCCGGCTATTTTGTTGTTGTTGTTGTTGCAGTTGTCATTGTTGTTTAGCTGGCCCTGGTTGGTTTTGAACCCACCAGTTTGGTTTTTGTGGCTGGTGCCATAATCACTGTGCTACAGGCACTGAGCCCCTTTTCTTTCTCTCTCTCTCTCTTTTTGTTTTTTTGAAATTTTACTGTGTGTTATGTATTTTACTAAATACCTTCCATGCATTAAGTTCATATAATTTTTATGACAATTCTATGAGGCATATGTTTTATCCTCCTCTCTTCTCATAACTGAGAAAACTGAAACCTTCAAGAGGAATCCTGTGTAAATGGCTTTGTTCACTTTTTAAGTTTGACTTCTATCAGTAGCTGGCTTAATAGTGAGATCATGAAAAGAATTTGTCAAATCAACAATAGCTGAACCAAGATTTCTTTGACCTCAGTGTTCATGCCCTTAAACACTATCAATAAATTCAAACATTTGGTAACTTGTCAGATTACCTAAACTCTGGAAATCTGAAGTTGTTTTGAGGTCTAACAGTCTAAGTTTCTAGAAAATTTGAAATGATTAATAATAGAAATACGTGTATTCTTCCCCCAGATTCAACATTTATTTTACAGTGAAAAGAAAGTAAAATCTCTATCTACCTGTCTGTCCATCTATTCTGAATTGGTCTTGAGTTGTTTTTACAACATGAGTATCAGAGATTTTCTTTAATAAGCAACCTTGGGGACACTTTGGATAAATCATGTGAAAGCCATATGAATCAGCTGATATTTAACTACTTTAACCAAACAAAAATGGCAACATCAGTAAGGAGACTAGGAAAGCATGTGTATGTGTGAGTATGTGTGTGCATCTGTACTATAAAGGAAGTTGTTTTCACCCTAAATAGGTTTTCAAAAGACTTACGTAATTAAAACCATCAGTTAAGTGTACTCTGCTGAATTATTATAAAGGCTTCCTCTGAATCATGACCAATAACTTTCAGTCATATCTACACTCTTGAGTCATTTTAATTGGCATAGAGTTGACATGAAGGAAAATTGCTTTTAGATAATCGCTTCTGCTTCAGAGAATATATTTACTTCATCAATGGCTTTTAAAAAAAGCATTGCCCACTCATAATCCCAGCACTCTGGGAGGCCGAGGTGGCTGGATTGCCTGAGCTGACAGGTTTGAGACCAGCCTGAGTCAGAGTAAGACCTTGTCTCTAAAAATAGCCAGGTACTGTGGCAGGTGCCTATAGTCCTAGCTACTTGGGAGGCTGAGGCAAGAGAATCCCTTAAGCCCAAGAGTTTGAGGTTGCTGTGAGCTATGATGCTGCATCACTCTAATGAGGACAAAATGAGATTCTGTCTCTAAAAAAAAAAAAAAAAAAAAAGCATTGCCCTGGATATTTAGACTTTTACTGCTAATGTTGCATATTTCAGGTATATTTTTTCATAAAACTTTAGCTTTGGTTTAACGTTTTGGATTACAGGTGACATAAGCTTTCTGTGGTCAATATAACTCATTGAGTTCACAGGTGAATTGTGCTCAACTACAGCAAGTATGTTCTACATTGTGATATCATCATCCACCCAGCACAACCCCAAACCTACCTTTTCTCCAGTTTTTCTCATCTCCATAAATAGGCCCCTGAGTTGTTCAAGGCAGAAACTAGGGAAGATGTCTATGGCAGAATAATAGTGTGTTTGAATGCATAAAATGAAATGAACAGGATTATAAAGGAAACCAAATATGCTGATCTACAATGACCAAAACACTAAAATAAATTTATGATCAGCAGTATGAGGGTTTCTTTATTAACATGTTAAGCAACAATATCTAAGAAGTGATGTGGTAAACTATATTTCAAGATACCACCAATGACAATAATGGACTATTAAAATATCTGTGATTTCTTCTTACACCAAGTTGTAAGTGCTCTCATCCCAGTGGAGGTTTGCTGTCTACCTTAAGGAAATGCTAAATTTCAGTTAGACATCTGTGAAAATAAAGATGCAATTTTTTCCCCCAATCATGTTCATGGGCCTCAGTTATAAAACTCTAAAAAACTACTTAAAGAGATCACATCTGGTGTCCCAAAGGGGAAGGACATAGGGCAGTGACTTCCAGTACAAGGAAGGAGAAGAGGAGTTCCTTGTACAAGAGAAAGGTTGAAAGTTTTTGTCCCTAGAGTAGAAGTTTCACATCACTATCTGTTAATGGCTTGGGGAGAGGCCAATACCTGGGAAGTCATGGCTGCTTGACATATCTGGGGGCTCCATCCTAAGCATTGGGGCTCCTACCTTCAGTAGAGCACCTCTGGGGTCCATTTGCCTCAGCATGGACAACAGGGATTTTGGTGATATGGACTAGAAATTAGAGGGGCCTCACAGAGTGTTCTGCCAATCCAGGTGGGTACTAGGCTCCACTGCATATTTTCTTTTTTTTAAACTAGAGTCTTCTTACTCTATTACCCCAGGTTAGAGTGCTGTGGCACCATAGTTCACAGCAACCTCAAACTCCTGAATTCTCCTGCCTTAGCCTCCCAAGTAGCTAGGATTACAGGTACTGGACAGACTACTGGCTAAATTTTCTATTTTTAGTAGAGACAGGGTCTCAAGCAATCCCCCTGCCTTGGCCTTTCAAAGTGCTAGGGTTATAGGTGTGAGCCACTGTGCCTAGCAGCCCATTATATATTTTCAAGTTGTCAAGGTGGGAGAAAGGCCACAGAGAAGCAGGAGAGAGGCTCAGAGTTTAGTTTAAATTATTTTAGAGGTAAGGAAGAATTTCTAGGTTTTTTCCCTTCTTTTTCTTTTTTGACATTTTATACTTGCTACACATAATTGTCTCTTCTCTTTTTCTTAATTTTTAAACCCACTCACCCAGCCTATCTTGCTGACTCTACTTCATAAGCTGGAGTGTCTCTCCCATCACCATGTCCAAGCTGCTATATCCCTCTGCCAGCCCACTGTGCATGCTGCCTGGCACTCTTCTGGCCGCCCTCCAAAACGTTCTTCGCTCTTTGACCATGGGTGCTGGTTTACTTTCCAACCACAAATCTCAAAACTGTAAATGGTTTCCCTTAAGATAAAGTCTCAACTCCTTAACCTGGCCTTAAAGACTCTCCTTGAGCAAGCCCTGCATACTTCTCCCAGCCTCATCCTGTTTGCCTTTTCCCTGTACTCCTTTAGCCTCTGACTACAGTTCTTTGATAGCATTTGCTATGTTGCCCTGAATTCCAGGCCTTTCCATATACCATTCTATTCTAGACTCCCTCTAGAGTAGAGGGCCTGTCTCCTGACTTTTTCCTCCCACGCTTTCTTTCTTTCTTTTTTTTTTTTTTGAGACAAAGTCTTACCTTGTCACCCTCAGTAGAGTGCTGTGGTGTCACAGCTCACAGCAACCTCCAACTCTTGGGCTTAGGCAATTAGATGCCCTCATAATGCCTGGTTATTTTGTTGTTGTTGTTGCACTTTAGCTGGGGCTGGGTTCGAACCCACCATCCTCGGTATATGGGGCCAGCGCACTACCCACTGAGCCACAGGCATGGTCCCCCTTCCACATTTTCATAAAAATATTTTATCCTACCCTTTGGCTTTGATTAAATCTACCTACATGTGTTCCAGGTGCAACTAATATTCCATTTCTGGCACTCATATCACTTTTAATGTTTTGTCTTCCCACTATGCTATAATTTTCATGAGAGCAAATACCACATATGTCTTAGCCAGAACTATTTCCCAGCACCAGTATAGCACCTGACACATTGTAGGTGCTCATTCAGCCATTCACTGATATTTACTACACACCTCTTATGTGCCAAAGCATAACACACACACTTAATAAATATTTGTTGCTGAGTTTTAGAATTGGTGATTGACTTGCATTAAACCATCCATGGTTGTTTGTATCTTGGCATAAGTGGACTCATCATTTTTTTGAGACAAAGTCTCACTTTATTGCCCTTGGTAGAGTGCTGTGGTGTTACAGCTCATAGCAACCTCCAGCTCATGGGTTTAGGTGATTCTCCTGAGTAGCTGGGACTACAGGCACCTGCTGCAATGCCTGGCTGAGTCACCATTTTTATATAATGATCATGCCATCAATTCTTTGGAGTAGACCAATTCAAATGTTAAATAACTTATTATGTTTAATATAACATAATTATATTAAGTAAGACTTAATATGGAAGACTTAAAAGAAGACTGCTTTTGAGTTCAGAAAATTTGGCCATTTTGTTATTTAAGGACAGTCATACTTTTTTCTCTTAATTCTCCTACCCCTCAACCCACATCTAGTTTCCCTCTTATAAAATATCTATTGTTGTATATCTAGAGTCCTGATCTTTGTCTTCACAAGTATCACTGGCTTTCATTATTAAATTGATTTGTAAGAGAAATCTAATTTAGGCCTTATACCAAATTTATAATTTAGAGATTACAACAGACTAAAAAGCCTCTGTACAGCAAAGGAAACAATCAACAGAGTGAAAAAGCAATCTAAAGGAAGGGAGAAGATATTTGCAAACCATATGCTTGATAAGGGCGTAAAAGCCAAGAATACTTCTCTAAAAAAGACATACAAATGGCCAACAGATGTGTGAAAAAATAATGTTCATTATTGCTAATCAACAGGGAAATGCAAATCAAAACCACATTAGCAAAGAGACAAGAGGTAACGAGTGTTTGCAAAGGTGTGGAGAAAAGGGAACACTTGTACACTATTGGTGGGATTGTAAATCGGTACAGCCATATAGAGAAAACAGTATAAAGATTCCTCAGAAACTTAAAAATAAAACTACCCTATGACTGAGAAAATTTTTCTGGGTATATAGTCAGAGGAAATGAAATAAGGATGTTGAAGAGAGATCTGTACTCCCATATTCACTGAAGCATTATACACAATAGCCAAGACACAGAATCAACCAAAGCGTCCATTGAAAGATGAATGGATTAAAAAAAGTGGTATGTTTACACACAGTGGGATACTATTCAGCCTTAAAAAAATAAAGAAATCCTGTCAAGAACAGCGGTGTGGATGACCCTAGAGGATGTTATGTTAAGTGAAATAAACCAGGCACAGAAAGATAAATACTGCATGGTTTCACTTACATGTGGGATCTAAAATCATGGAACTTACAGAAGCAGAAGGTAGCATGGTGGTTACCAGAAGGGGTTGGAGGATGTTGGTCAAAGGATACAAAATTTCAATTAGACAGGAGGAAAAAGTTCAAGAGATCTATTATACCGAATGGTGACTATAGTAGATAACATATTGTATACTTGAAAATTGCTAAGTGAATAGATTTTTAAGTGCAATCACCACAAACTATAAGTATGTAAGGTACCACATATGTTAATTAGCTTGATTTAGCCATTTCACAATATATACATATTTCAAAGCATTATGTTGTACATCAAAAATACAGTTTTCATGTGCAAATTAAATTTGATTTAGAGAATTTTTGTAGAAGTGACATTCACCTACTGGATTTGGAATACACACCTAACTTTATAGCCATGTTTAAATAAAATAAATGAAAATGGTCTTGTAAACTGGACAGTGGAAATTTAATATAAAATTCTGAATTGACAGCAATTACTTTTTCCCTTCTTTTTGTTCTTTCTTGCCATAAAACAGAATTCTCTATCATTTTTCCCTTGGACTAGCCAACTTCTTTGTCAGTCTTAAATTTTCAGAGCTATTTTTCAAAGAATCTTTCTAGATACAGTGCAGAACTTCATGGCAGGAAAATCCAATGCTTATTTAAAGTTTCTCAAACAAAAGGATTTAGGTTGTTTGCAAAGGCCAATTTCTATGCTTCAAAAAATGACACGTGACTTAGATTTTGAGTTTATATCCAAACTCTGATCATGATCCTAATACTCGGAACCAGACCATTTCTGTATTCATACCACATAAACAGATTCTAAGAACTCTGTCCACAACACTCAAATCACCAGTTCATGGAAATGAAATGAAAATTAGAATCAGGTGAAGGTTTATTTTTAAGGAAATTTCAATCCAAAACAAAGTTAAACTTAAAGCATAAATTTTGTTCTTCCAGACAATCTTTAGTTTCTCACCATTACTACAGTTGGCCAAAACTATCTGTGTGAAGTAGCAAGTCTTTGGAAAGCCTTTAGGAAATAACTTGTTGAGACTGTGCTCTGCTAACATACAATGATTAATTGTTGGAGGAACTGTGACCAGGTCTCCAAGTCATTTTGTGCCTCCTACTTGGTGTAAGAACTCTAGGGCAAAGTCTGTTAGCCTTGGTTTGGTTGCCACTCTGCTCCCACTCAGTGAAATTGTGGTGGTTGGGGCATGTTGAAGAGTACGGCAGCATCGATCATAGAGTTCCATTGTTCAATCAAAACCTTAGGGTTTGTACAGATAACTCCTGGGAGGGCCAGAGATGAGATGGAAAGGTGAGGGAGGAAGTGGAGAAGGAATCTACTGACTATTTTTCAGGTGCTCTATCTAGTTTTTCACACACATTATTTCATTTATTCTCCTTTATATTTCCTAGGCACAAACTCCCCACCATTCTGGATTCTGACACTCAACAAAAAGATTATTTGGTGTCTTGTGAATCAGCCAGGAGAACTTAAATGTATGGATTGGCTACTAATTTCTAGCCACTCTCTCTTACCTGACTCCTTAACTCAGCTCATCTAGTTTCCCGTCAAGACAAACACTTTCTTAAGAGCAGACTCTCTAGGGCTCCAAGGAGACCGTTGCTTACATTCTTTTCACTTCCCCTGAAGACTGCAAGAAAATAAAAAGCAACTCCTCGCTAAAGGTCTGGAACCCTTGATATGTAATGGATCTCTGATTGGCTCTTAGACTAAAATAACTGAACCAACATGATATTTTAGAAGCACTTATTTGTTGCATTTCTCAAGTTATGATGAACATTATAGCTTGTAACCCCTAGGTAAATCTGTTTCAATCCTAAATTAAAGATTAGCACGATCAAACTAAAGAGCTTCTGCACAGGCAAGAACATAGTAAGTAAGGCAAGCAGACAGCTCTCAGAATGGGAGAAGATTTTCTCTGACAAAGGTTTAATAACCAGAATCCATAGAGAACTTAAATGTATTAGCAGGAAGAGAACGAGTGATCCCATCTCAAGGTGGGCAAGGGCCTTGAAGAGAAATTTCTCTAAAGAAGATTGGCACAAGGCCTACAGATATATGCAAAAATGTTCACCATCCTTAATCATCAGAGAAATGCAAATCAAAACTACTTTGAGATATCACCTGACTCCAGTAAGATTAGCCCATATCACAAAATCCCCAAACCAGAGTTGCTGGCGTGGATGTGGAGAAAAGGGAACACTCCTGCACTGCTGGTGGGAATGTAAACTAGTACGTTCCTTTTGGAAAGACATCTGGAGAACACTTAGAGAACTAAACATAGACCTGCTGTTTGACCCTGCAATTCCTTTATTAGGTATATTCCCAGACGACCAAAAATCGCATTACAACAAAGATATTTGTATCAGAATGTTTATTGGAGCCCAATTCATAACTGCCAGGTCATGGAAGAAGTCCAAGTGCCCATCAATCCATGAATGGATCAACAAACTGTGGTATATGTACACCATGGAATACTATGCAGCCATAAAGAAAGATGGAGACTTTACGTCTTTCATGTTCACATGGATGGAGCTGGAAAATGTTCTTCTTAGGAAAGTATCACAAGAATGGAAGAAAAAGTATCCAATGTACACACCCCTATTATGAAGTTAATTTATAGCTTTCATATGAAAGCTATAACCTAATAGCCTAAGAATATGGGGAGGGGGAATGGGTGGAGGGAGGGGATTGGAGGGATCCCTTCTGTGGTCTGTCTTACAAGGGTACAAGTGAATCTTTCTAAGAGTAGAATATGAATGTTTTAACACAATAACTAAGAAAATGACATGAAGGCTATGTTAACCAGTTTGTTGGAAATGGTTCAAATTGTATGTGAAAACACCACACTGTACCCCAGAATTGCATTAATGTACATAGTCA